>JAECUM010006433.1:0-13396 GCA_016617855.1 Megalonaias nervosa | reverse complement strand
ATTAAGACGGGTGGTATATCTCCACTTCTTGCTGCTATACCAGCATTAATAGCTGCTGCAGCCCCAGCTGTTGCAAAAGCAGCTGCATTAGGCGCCGTTGGAACCGCTGCTGGAATGGTATTAAAGAAAGCAACAGGAAAGGGAATCAAAAAAAAGGGAAGGGGTCTAAGATTACCAGGGACTCCACATTCATGGTACGGAAAGGCCTAAGATTACCAGGAACAGTTTACTGATATCTCCTATGTCCAATTTTGATTTACTAGATGCTGCTAAAAAATTAAAAATAAAAAATTTTAGAGGAGTTTTTATGCGTGATCAATTACCGAAACAACCAAATAATATTGAAACAGGTATTATTAATCTCGATGAAAACTCTGGTCCAGGCACACATTGGGTTGGATATGCAATTGATCCACGTGGAATTATTTATTTTGATTCATATGGACTAGCTCCACCAAAAGAATTCTTAAAGTATATTAGCGGCTATCAAAGTACTCCAATATGGTATTCAACGTTACCAACACAAACATTAACTGATCCACCAATATGTGGTCGAGAAGTACTTAACGTACTTGATGCTGTATCAAAATCAACAAAACCACCCACAAAGTTGTACATGAATATACTACGTTGTCACATTTAAACAGACATTAGTAAATATAATGGTGGACATTTACGGAAGATCTTCTCGTGGTAAAGCTCAGCAGCAAGCTGATTTATCTAAATACGCAACTCTCGATCAGCTCAGAAATGAGATTGATGATTTATTAAACATAACCAGTGTGGATCAAAACGAAGTAGTTGTTTTTCAGGATAAACAAGGACGATTAAAAACTAGTAATATCCAACTGCCAAATGTACTTGTACAAATTCCCACCGCGGTTGTTAATAATATAGTTGCTTTTACTGATCAGGGTAAAATACAAGATTCCGGTACGTCAGTCAGCGATTATATTAAGAAAGCTGGTGATTCATTCAGGGGTAGCATTATTATGAATCAAAATAAAATTATAGACCTTGGAAACCCAGTCGCAGATACAGACGCCGCAACAAAGAAATATGTCGACGATCAAGAATCTAAGTACGTATTGGCCAACGGCGGTATAATGCGTGCATTTCTTAATATGAATAATAACGGCATTAATAATCTTAGAACACCGGAATTAGATTTTGATGCTGCAACGAAAAAGTATGTTGATAATTAGGAAATTCCTATTTCAACTTCGTTAAAAACTATCGGTGATGAAATGACCACACTTAGTGCTACTTTTTCTAGACACGTAGAAACGTTCTTAAATTTTCGTAGAAATATAAACAAAACCATTAAAGATTTTTTTGGAGAACAACCAACCGTTGACATAAAACTCTCCGACGTTAACATGAAACTCAACGACATTATCAGTGGAATACCTAATATTGTTCAAAAAACAAATCTATTAACAGAGTTACTTACTAAAATTCCTCACAAGCAGATCTTCAATGTAGTATACACAGTAGCATCAGGATTAGGAAGTCACTGGTATATATAGGCTGTCCCTATTTAGCATGGCAAAATTTACTATATTTACTATATTTCCATGGCGTTATTCAATCGATACTTTTTCTGGACTTGTATCTGTTATAATAAATAAAAATGCTGAAGAAACATTTCTACTGGAAGCATCTGATAAAAATTTAACCAGAGCATTATACTGGTGGTGTTTGGAATTTGTAGCTGAAACACCACAATTAGTCATTTAATATAACAATAATGGATCAACCTCAGTCTCGCATCGACGTTCAACGTTACAGATGCAATCAAGTATGTGAGCGTCTGACTAAACTAAATAATTTTATTGATTATTATAACACGAAAATAAAAAATACAAAAGGCGTATAGTTGTCATCGATGTAGTTGTTTACTCGGTTTCTGCTGTTATTGCTGGAACAGGATTATTATTATCAACATTGACGATGACAGCACCTACTGTTGTAACCATCATTGTTTCAGCATCAACGACTATTGCTGGTGTTCTAGGTATTATAGCCAAAAAGATAGATACCTGTACAAATGCTAAATTGCACGATTATATGATTAAATTACATACAGTGGCAGAGGCATGCTCTAAACTATCTTTGTACATTTCTTCATGTGTCAGTGATGGTGAAATATCCGATACTGAATTCGCGATGATGATGAAAACCTATGATGACGCTTTTAAGGTGATCGCTAATGATTTTAATGAATTAAATAATAATGATAATAATAATGACAGACAGGGAGTTACTTCAGCAGATCGTCACTAATACAACTCCGTCAAAAACCACTATGTTATCGTTAAGTTCGACCAATCCTGAGTTTAGTATCAATTTTCCAACCGCAATTCCTGCAAAAGAAATAGCATTAGCACAATTGCGAGTTTATTATAGCTGGCCCAATATTAGATCAAAACCATTTGGTGGACTACAGCCAAATAATTCATTAGTATTTGCCAATAAGAATAAGCCTGATGGAACTCCTGATTGGCAAGTAGTTGCTATTCCAACGGGCAGTTATCAAATAGAGCAGATTAATGATGAGTTCCAACGCAGAATTAAATCTATTACAGGAAAAGAATCAAAAATAGCAATTACTGTCTATGAACCGACATTATCAGCGGTTATTGAAATAAATTCCCCTGATTATTCTGTAGATATTTATCAAAGTTCGATTAGATCAGTATTAGGATGGCCTGAAGTTCCACCAGCTTATCAAGCACCACCAGAACCGCAACGATCTGATTTCGTCGTAGATGTTAAAAAATTTATACAACTTCCAGAATATCGAAAAGTAGAAGATGCTTATCCATGGCGACGATATTTTGGTGATGGAGCTATACATAATATAGATAGAAATGGATTCTTTCACAAAGCAAATTAGCGGCAAGAAAGATACAGTAATAATACTTGATATTGATGAAATAAATTCATATGCTAACACAATTAAATCTGAGCATGAACGTGTATTTAAAAATCTACAAAATTTATGTTCAAGCATTAATGTTTCTTACAACGATGATTTAAAAAATCAAATAATTGAGTCAATACAGCATTTGAATCAAGTTGCTTCAGACCTAGAGTTCATGAATGATGTTATTGTTAACAGAGAAAAAAGATTAGCACTCCCACCATTTAGAATATATACTACAGCTTATATAATTAATGAAGACGATCCAGTTCAGCGTGTTCCAAACAATCGCTTTTTCACAGCAGTATTTCTAAAACATTTCGGAATTACAAGAGAACAGCTACCAACATTTATAATTCCGGGATTTAACTATGAGGAGCTGAAGAAAACTGTTAATGATCTTATTGATGAACACTTTAAAAGAATATGTGATTCATGGAAAAAATTAATCCCGCCACCAACAGTTCTCAGATATAATAATGACCCATTTGGAACAGGTCGTATCTCACCTGGTATTGTTAATATAACATCTACGATCGCGGTCAATCTAGTATGTGACGTAATTGATGACAGTTATCAAGTAGATCTTTCAAAGACTAACCAGGCCCAACAGGGGTATATACTATATACATTCAGTCCTAAAGATCCACCCGGGTGGTTAATTGTATCTGAGCCAATTAATCCAGTTTATCTACGTGTACATAATCCATTATTGTCAAGAATAAATTTCAAACTTACTGACCCAGGCAGGATACATTCTGGATCTAAGACAAGAGTCTCTTAATATTAATTTGTATATACGCTCGTAGAATGATGCTCGAGTAAATTTTGCACAAAAAAATCAGATTTTTGACCTTGACCTTGAGATTTGACCTTGCCTTTTGCATATATGTTATGTTAGGATGGTTGATTTATTATTATTATTAAAAATATCAAAAATAATCAGTAGCATCCTAAGCGGTTACCTTTGGGTATCATTGGGGCCTCTTAATAGCCTGTGTGTCTTTCATGGGTCCTTTTTGCGCTATGTCTTTCTTATGACCGTTATTGGCACTCCATGTTCTGTTTCTTTTTGGCTAACATTCTTTCTGAATGTTTTTATTGGGGCTCTTCCAAATGAGGCATACATACATGCACACATGCATACACACATATACACACACATACACACACACATACTACTCATTATTCTAGAGCCCCCTTGATAGCCTGTGTGTCTTTCATGGGTCCTTTTTGCGCTATGTCTCTCTTATGACCGTTATTGGCACTCCATGTTCTGTTTCTTTTTGGCTAACATTCTTTCTGAATGTTTTTATTTGGGCCCTTCAATGAGATAGAAAGCTCAGGCATGCTACTGATTATTTTAGGGGAGAGCACCTTGTATTGTGGTTTCATATACCCACCAGTTTAAACCCACGGGATAAGTGCAAAACGCACTCATCACGTTGTTTAACGTGATGAGGATATGAAACCTTGGGAGGTGCGATGCTCCTCAATTCTTAAAATAATTTTTTGGTAATCCAGAACCATACCCACCCCAGCGGTCATGGGAGTCGAACAGCAGAAGTTCAGTACCAAAGTCAACCACTCGTGCACTGAGCTAACGATACTCGACTACATATATACGCGCTCGAGAATTTATTATATAGCTATTCATACAGTGGAAAATCGATAATCGCTACGTCATCCAAAACCCACACATCTGTTTGACTGTATATAGGTCGGTATGTAGGTCAATATGTATGTGTGCTTTTATACATACACATTTTTCGTTTTAAGGTTTTAAAATTACTATCAGAACATAGCCTCAAGCGCCGTTGTGCCAATCCAATGTTACAATTTGGTTTTATTAAAACTATGTATCGTAGGATTTCCTGTTACGGGTCAGCACCGTTCACATTATCGGCAGGGACCTATCAATAGGTTTGGTTTTTAAACAGACAGACAGATAAACAGACAGACGGATATACTTTATTTTGATTAAAATACATTGTGTTTACGGCAAATATCATACAGTGTGATAGACATAGATTAGATGTTGAGAAATGCATAGGTTGAGAAATGCATAGGTGTATGGCGCATTATGATAATGACGCATTATATGAAGGGAAATAATCGTGTAATTTACTCTGTGGATAAGATTTTTTCCGGCAGGAGTTATGTCGCTTTATTATATGTCCAATTGCTTCACAATCAAGTCCATGTTAAAAACTTGAATGTCAATTATTTTTTATTTTAAAGAAATATTTATATATATAATGAACCAAGAAAACATTAATGATATTATTTCTGCTATTAAAAAATTAAAACATAACGGAATAAATCTCTCTGATAATCTTGATCCTGAAAAAATATGTGATTATGAAATATTAAAACAACGAAAAATTGACAATAAATACACATTACCATCCAATTATAAATTCGTAAAATTAATCTATCAGTCTATGTTAGAATCCTTGGTAGTGATAAATGACAAACAGGTAAAGCTATTTGAGCCTCTTGCACGTTCGATCGAAAATATTAGATCCGAACTATCTCGTGAATACGAGAAAAAGAAGATTGTGGATAATCGTGTAATGCAATTAAGAAAGATTATGTTATTTGATTCTGTCAAAAGTGAGAGTGACACTGAGAGCGACGATGAATGTACCCATGGCAAAATATAAAGTCGAACTATATACAGTATAAAAAAAATATTTGTTCTGTTTTTTGTTAGGAAGACAGAGTTAGATATATTCAAATATTATCGGCTGATCGTATTTTATTGAATATGCAGATTTGTATACTTTATTTGCGACAAATTGTATTGATTGTGGATGTATGCTAAAATGTTTTGCAGCCGCATATATTGATGGAAAAGTCATTTCTTGGTCTATTTCTGTATTTATGGATTTAATAGCTCTCTTTTTAAATACTTTACACCTTCCTGTATTTCCAAGTGTGGAATTCTGACTAGGTGTAATAGCTTGCAGGTTAGATAGCCGATTATTTTTGGGATTTCCATCAATGTGATCAACTACAAGTCCATTTTCAACTACTCCACGAAAACATTCGAATATGAATGTATGTGAGTAATAATTTTTATTTCCAGCACGAAATGTAAAATAACCTTTATTATTAAGATTACCAACCGGTTTCTTTAATCTACAGTGTCTGATTACACCATCTCGCGATGCTTCATAATTTGTATATATTGGATGTGCTACAAATTCGTGTTTATTACGAAATGCTTCTTTTCTTAATTCTCTTATAATATCATTGTCGATCATTTCATCATAAGTCTTATTTGTCTGAGTCATTTTATATAATAATATTATTTGTCTAAATCATTGTTTTGAAATCTGGTCAGATAATCTTCTACGGTTTTTATAGGAGATTTACCTGACGATGTATTATTTTTTTCGTCATAATATCGTTTTAATTCCCTGTATTTTTTTCCGCCACATTTTAGACACAATTGAGTTTTTCCTCTGACTCCAATACCGCATTGAATACATGGTATTGGTCCTATACTTACATTTTTGATACTTTGCATATGGTAGTAGCAGAATTCATTCACACACGATTTATTACAAGGAGAAGTATGTCCAATTTTGAGCCAAGCACATTTGTTTTTTGTTTCAAGCATTATATATATATCAAAATTTTAATTTAAATATTTGTTTTAATTATATGGAGGAATTATCGGCAATTGAACCTAAAAGAACTAGATTTGATCTTGACAGACTATCAGAATATAAATTTAGTACTTTGATGCAAGATCTGGCATTAACAAATGAGGATATAACCGAACGTATCCGTGAAACCAAAAAGGAATTTCGTGACGATGGTGCTGCTCATGTATGGTCAACATGCAGAGTCGGAAATGTTACTAATATGATGAATGACGAACGAGGAAAAGTAATTATTAAACATCTTGATGATCAAAAATATTTTATTTTAATAAAATTTATTGTAAATACAGAAGAAGATACTTGGATTATTCGTGACAAGCGCGATCCAGTACGCATACAGTCAGGAAATAATATTGTTCTTTTGAATAATAAATCTAAACCCGGAATACCAACCGGTGTTGACAAATTATATTATGAACGTGCATATGCAGTTACTGCAGTTGTATATGCAATATATCCGCTTAATAATAAACCTGACGTCAATAATCTAAAGCCGATAAAACTTTCAGAGTCAAGAATAAACTGTGTAGCTGAACGAGTTACAGAACATTTCATAAACGCGATACGTGGTAATGGCTTAACAGATTTAAGACGTAAAAAAATAAACACATGGGCAGAGGCGGTTAAAGATACCGGAGCGTCTATCAGAGATGTTGCTGATCTAGAAAAGAAATTAAGATTTCCAATAACAGTAAAGACGTTAACAGGAGAGATTTTATATAAACCAAAATACATAAAAAAAATGGAGCTCCTATAGATATTATTGATCATAATTCACATGCATGGACCTCAGCAGTAACAATATTTTCACGAGATAGAGCGGTTAAATTTTATGATGGATATATATTTGATTTTATCAAAAATATCAGCAAAAGTGACCCTGTATCCGTTTGGTTATTTCAAAGTTCAGAATATGATTATTACGATCAGTTTGTACGGCCTAATGGTGATATTTACCGTACAGAATCTCTTAATGTAGAAATGGAAAATCTTGCGCTGAAATATACTTCAGACGATGTAAAAGTTAAACAATTATTAAATAATTGTTTTACAGTTCCATCTGTAGCGGCTCATTTCGCTCAGGAGAAAAATTTATGGAAACCAACACGATCGGAATTTCCTGAAGATATCCATAAAAGCTGTGTAGAATATGGACACGGAGGATTATGGAATACTAAATATAAGTATAATGACGTTATATCTGTTGATATGGTAGCATGTTATCCTGGAAGTTTTCTTGGATACGGAGAATGTTCTGAATACTTTAAGAGATTCGGACATCCATCACACGAGATGACCAGGGTTGCGATAAACGGATATTTACCAGATTTTGACTTAACCGGATTTGCTCATGTAGAATCATTCGAATTTGCAGAAAATCTCCATCCAATTACTTATGCTTGGTTTGGAAGACATTTTTCAGAAAAATGTTGGGTTCCAATAGTACTATTGCGATATATGCTTGATGTTGGAATTTTAACATTATTGAAGGTGAGTGAGGCAATTATATCGTATAGTCCACAGAAGCAAGTTTGGTTACCAGAACCAAATAGATTTAATATTGATGATGCCAGGAAAGAATTTCCTAATCTTAATGAAGATGACATTATTAAAATTACTAATAATATACGTAAATGCAGGGACGAGCATGATGAAAAACTTGCAAAAGATCTTGGTAGAAAGATAATTGGTAAATTTACTCAAGGAGGAGCATATGATCATAAAAGACACTGTACAAGATTGATTATGGACGATGCTGAACTCGATTTTATAATAGCTGATACAACGGAAAAAAAAAAAAACACATTTATAAATCGGAGTAATGCTTATTTGTCAGACGGAACCAAACTAGGTACAATTGTGAGTTATCTTGATGGTGACTCACCGCAATTTACTCATTTAAGATCATCTATGTTGGCATATGTTTCTATAAATCTACTGTCTATGATAAATAGATTTCCTCGTGATGCTGTCAGAGTCGCCACGGATTCGTTTTATATAAATAAAAAATATACAGATTTGTTAAAACCGCTACTTGGTAATGGTGAATGGGGATCATGGAGAATAAAACAAGAAAATATACTTAGTTATTCTGAATCCGCCGACGTTGAAATTAAGGAAATATATTACAAAAATAATAATCAAATATCAAAATCATCAGCACCATCTGTATATGATCCTGTGGCTAGACATAAGACTGTTTATCTTAATGGATGCGGTGGTTCAGGTAAAACAACGCGTGTGATTAAATTATTCATGAATAATAATTCAGATATAATTGTTTTGACACCTACACATAAACTCGCCAGAGAGATAAAAGAGCGAGGAGTAAAATCATGTACATACCATAGTTTCTTCAGATGGTGTGGAGACACATGGACTCCTGAACGAATGGGTGAGAAATATATACCTAAATATATTATATGGGACGAGATATGCACGGTGTCGTTAGAAATATTAAAAACATTTCTTGATTGGCTATTGACAAAGAATACTGCTGTAATAATGTGCGGTGATCATGGTCAACCACCCTTTATTGGACAGTCTCCACATGAATGGCTGAAGAATAACGTAGATTATTATGAAGAAATAAATGACGACCATAGAGCTATTGATGAACCGCTGAAGGAATTTAAAAGATTAATAAGACTACAGCCAGACAGAGTACAATGTGAAATAATGCGAGGAGTAATTCCAGAGACTTCTATGAATGATTTTCTAAATTTATGGAATCCCGCTGATTTAATAGTTGCAAGTAGAAAGATAGTTCGTGATGAACTACAGGATAAATTATTTCTGTTACATAAAGAAAAGTTTTCAGATCTATCCGTACCTTTGTGTTATCACCCAGCAGATACTCGACGACAGAATATTGATGTTGAAATTCCTGGTGGTGGAATACAGAATCTTGTCTTGAACGATATTATTTTAGTCGATATTAATGTTGTTGAGAATGCGCTGAATATGAATAAATCACCGTGGACGTTAGGATATGCTATAACTATTCACTCATCACAGGGTTAACTATTTCCGATACAAATATCTGGATTATAGATGATCGGATCGAATGGTCAAATTTAGTCTATCTCGCAGTTTCTCGAGTTAGAAGAATATCTCAACTACATAGGGTTATTATGAATTTTACAGAAAATAATAATCAGACTGTTAATAATGACGTAATAAGAAAAAAACTATCTGGTTATAAGCAATGTGACAAAAAAATAAGCGTGACTTTGATATTGATGTTGAATTTATTATAACACTAAAACAACTACAGAATAATCATTGTGCAAGCTGTAACTGTAATATGTTATGGCAATATTCGAATAATAATCCAAAACAATTTACCGTAGACAGACTTAATAGTGATCTTGGTCATACACGTGATAATGTGATGCTGACCTGTCTTGAATGCAATCGACGTAGAGGTTCTGGTTATGTAATTGTATGTGGTGGTAATTGTGTGTCTTTAGGAATTACCTGTAATTGTTCACGCACAAATCCACGTTGAGGGGCAGTAGAATCTAATTTGTAGATTGGAGGTCTACCAGTAGATCTAACCACGTTAGAAATTGTATGTGTAGTCACGCTCCATATAGGATCGGTTGCTCTTTTTTTACCACCTTCAAGTTCACCAGGTTCATATAAATATCTTACAGTTACATTACCTAATACTGGTTGAGGTTGATGTCTGTCATCGCTACGGGGAATATATTTTTTTGTGATCGCATTAGAAGGTTTCATGGAAGTTGAACGAGTAATTTCGTTATTTAATGCAGTTATCACACCTGGCAACCTTGCAACCCATTCACGAGATCTCTCACCGGATTTAAAGTCAGTAGATATTTCTTTTGCGTATTGGTATCCAAATAACCGCTCAGCAAGTGTTCGATTAAATCGTTCAACAATTGCCTGATCACGATGAATTTCAGTATGTCCTCGTCTTATTTTAACGTTATATTTTTTCATCAACGATAATACTGTACCAAGAAATTCTTTGCCAGGATCAACCTGTAATAACTGTGGCCATCGCAAAGGTCCTCGCTGATAAATTCGTTCAAACGCAGATGCAACTTCAGACGCTGTCTTTGTTGATAATGGTTCCGCTTCTTTATATCTACTTGCAACATCAACGACAGTTAATGCGTATTTGTATGTGCGTGATTGACGTTTACCAATTTTAATGGTGTCATGTGGTAAAAATAAAATATCTGCTTGATGAACCTCATTAGGGACGCTGACATCAAAATGTGCATATTGAATTTTTTTAGGTGGTGGTAGATAAATTTGCCATATTGCCTGTCGTGTTAACCACGCTGCAGCAACAGAACGTGAAACTTTTGCTGCTTCAGATAATTTACTAATAGCTGATCTGCCTCTCCAATATCCTCTTGGGCTATAATAAATGGATTCCATTATAATATTTATATAATTAATTACCACCCCCTAACATTATTTTACTTTTCATGGCAGATTTTACTAGAAAGCTAGCGAGTTTTTCTCTGACAGATTTATTTGGTATAGAATTTAATGCATGAATCAATTTTACATCTGCGAGATGCCTTTGTTGTAAATCTTTACTTTTATATGCAACGTCATGAACATGACACGCTTGATCAATCTTATTTATTGGATACTCTCCAGGTCTTGGTTGATCTTGATTATCAATCGGATATCAAGTCGAGTTCCGGGACCGCAATAATTATATCCAGAAAGATGTTTCTCACCGGGGTATTTAGCCCATGGAGTTCCTGGTAATTTTCCTAATAAAGCGGCAATATCTCCACCTGTCTTTGTTTTGACAAATTTGTATTTCTTCGTACCGCATTTTACACATTTGCCTGTCAGAGCACGTCGTTTATTTTTCGTTGTTATCGTTGTTAGTTCAGCAGTGGGTGTAGACGCTCTACATCGAACACAATATAGACTCATATTATTTACTATATGGATATAATTGACTTTTTGGCGACACGAAAACAGGAACCAGTAAAACATCATCCAGCATTACCAAATTCGATAAGGATGATTATAATAGGTCCATCTGGATCAGGTAAAACACAGCTATTATTAAATTTAATAATGCGATGGTTAAAATGGAGTAAACTGTATTTAGTAGCACCATCTGTAGATGATCAACACTGTTATGAAGTACTTAAAGATTTTAATGAAAATGCAAAATTGCTGAATGAAGACGGTAATGATGTTGTTGACTTTATTACCGATATTGATGAGGCTCCATCTGTAGATAACCTAGATGGATTTATTAATAATTTAGTGGTGTACGATGACATTATGCTGGACAGACAAACAAATCCAGCTAGAATATTTTCTCGAGGTAGACACAAGAATACAGACGTGATTTATGTTACATAACGATATACACAAATACCTAAAGTGATCAGAGACAACTGCAATATTTTAGTAATGTTTAATGGAGTAGATAATTATACTTTACAGAATATTTATTATACTTAGTGTTCAGGAGATATGGATATGATTAAGTTCAAAAACTTTTTTGCTCAAGCACAGGCTGTTCCGTTTGGATTTATTACAATAAATTCACATGATCCAAGATCAAGATGTCGTATAAGTCTGGATAAAATCTTTGGTTAATTACAGCAGCAGGCAGGGTGGCGGACAAAAATTGAGTGACCCGGCGAGTAAACTAAACGCATTATAACATAAAAAACAAAAAGTCAAAAATAAAGTAACAAAAATGAGCTAACCCAAACGATTTATTATCCGTTTTTTCAAACTATACGGTAAATAATAAAAGTTAGAAGGTTCGGTTTAGTGTTATTGACCTTATTTTTCAGCTCCTGTAGGAACCTTTATTTTTGTTAAATAAGGTCACGTACAAATTTGTAGGGTTCACCCTGCCTGCTGCTACTTCTCTCAAACTGTTGATTTCTATCGTATTATGGAATTCGGCATACAAGATGACGTTCACCGTTTCATCAGGGGCTCGGTTTGCAAACTGAAGTTCCACACGAATCAGGCTGGATTTTATAGGGTAGAATTGTCCCTTGTTGCTGCCTTCGTCAGGAGTGAAATCAAAAGCCCACAAAGCGTAACCTCCTGCATAATCTTCGTACGTAATGCCGTGGCTGGTGTTGGTCCCTAACTATCCGGTGGCTTCGTACAGGGACAAGTACGATCTCAAGTAATTCTTCTTGTCAAAGTCAGGTTGGAAGGGTCTGGTATACAAGGTCTTGCCATCTCGACTGACTTCGAATTTGGAAACACCAGAGTGCTGAAAGCTGAAAGGATTTTTTTCGTGGGTTCCGATGAAGGCTGAATTCTCGACGATACCAATGATTAAACGTTTGGGTAACTGTCCTTGGAAAAGATGATCTTCGATCATGGGTCGCTGTCCTCTGAGAATGGTGAACGTTTTCATTTCCACGCGTCGTATCGGATACTTGGCGGTCGTTCTGCTCAAAGTGTGACTGATATCATTTCCCACTTTAGGTAACACTTCCACGCGTCGCACGTAGAGTCGGGTTTCTTCAATTTTGGTTTTGTAATCGGCATCAGTATCAGATATCAAATGGAAAGCGACACTGCTGAGATTCAGTCTCGGACATCCACACCGTTCAGCAAATACTTCCCTTGCAACCACATGTCCAAATGCAAACGATCCATCAGTTCTAAACTCTTCCCATTCTTGATTTTGTCTCGACGGGCATTGAATCCCACATTGTGGTTTGGTTCTTTATCTGTAATTAATTCGGTGTTATTTAATTTGCCTGCCGTGTCAGGTCTCCATACCACGCTGTTACGAATATGTAATTTA
>JAECUM010006432.1:0-107612 GCA_016617855.1 Megalonaias nervosa | reverse complement strand
ACACACACACACACACACACACACACACACACACACACACACACAGAGGAATGGTCTATCGTGTCAGACTATTCAGACGTATAGAGGAGAGGCTGACCCGTTCGTATCTATACCCACTGCGCTAGGCACTTCAGCTCACCTGGAAACGATTATCGCAGGGTCACTGCTTTTCGCTGCACATTAAATAAGTGAGAAAACAATACTGCCAGTTAATCAGATTGTACCAACATAACCATGACTATAGCTGGGAAATTGCATATATCATCCTCTTAAATGGCAAATCGGACTAATTTAGTGAGCAAATATCCGTTTTGAATTTCGCACGCAAGTAAAACTCAGTCTTATCCACGATCTAAGTCTAGAACGATTAGAAATGGTATCCATCATTAAATTTCATGCATAATGGATGTACTAATACGAAAATAACAACTTCCACTGAAATGAGACTGTTGTTCCCGAAGAAACGTACACAAAATATACTTTAGCTATCGGAAACAAATGATAATAAAACCTTCCTGTTAAAAGAAAGACAAACGTGATTGAAATATGGGAATCCATTCTGAATTAAATGTCGTTAATGATCGTGAGATATCGTTGCTATTTTCTTTCGTGGTTGACGAGGATCTATTGTTCAAGCATCTAAATGCCAAAATACACCAATATACACCAGAATACACCAAAATACACTAAGATGACGTTTGCATCAATATTCTTTGTCTTCCATCAAGAGAAAAGCCACTGTAACTATTTGAAATCTAATAAGAATCAAAAGCCTTGTTTGTTCTACACAAAAGAATTACACTTTTTTTTATTTACTATTGGATTTACAATTGCATTTTTATTTATAAAGCTGTTTGTCCTATATTGTTACTTATGTGTGATATCTGGGATTCTAGATACAATTCTGTTATTGGACAATTACGTAACGATTTTTCATGAAAAGATTTATTTTTCAGAACAAGTACCAAAGTATAGACAATGTATGAAAATAAAAACAGTAGGATTTCGATGAGAATTTTTGTAACAAAAGAGTTGTTGTATTTTGGGCTAAATTTGTTACTGGAAAAATAAGTAAAATTTCAAACTTAAGATATTGTGTTACACCATGCTTTTGATGGTATAAATGCGATGTTAAATGGCTTTTCTTTATCAGAAACATTTTATATGATTTAGATTTGAAGAATTTGTGGTTATCTCAGTCATTTCCCTCTGTTGATTGGCTGAACAAAAACCACCACCACAACCACCACCACCACAACAACAAAAAACACAGTCACAATGAGACTGAGAGATCAATACATACAAAACTTTCATTCTAGTGTTTTCGAGTACTTTTAAAGATAGAACATGTCGGATATTTAAAAAATACACTTTTTTGAACCTTATTTAACACGCATGCAAGAAATAATAATTTTAACAAAGTTTCATACAACGGATCATAGATTCTGCATTTAAACTGTAAGTTGGGCAAATTGGGATTATCATAAAGAAACTTTGAATTATGTACCGAACAAAATAGGTGATGAATTTCTCTTTTTCAGTTTCACCATTTTACTCAAATAAGACAACAATAAATAAAAGTCTCTAAAATGTTAATACATTCAAATTTAGGGAGCTGCTAAGTAACACAACTGTTAATACATACAAATTTAGGGAGCTGCTAAGTAACACAAATGTTAATACATTCAAATTTAGTGGGCTGCTAAGTAACACAAATGTTAATACATACAAATTTAGGGAGCTGCTAAGTAACACAAATGTTAATATATACAAATTTAGGGAGTTGCTAAGTAACACAAATGTTAATACATACAAATTTAGGGAGCTGCTAAGAAACACAAATGTTAGTACATACAAATTTAGGGAGCTGCTAAGTAAGACAAATGTTAATGCATAAATGTTAATACATACAAATTTAGTGAGCTGCTAAGTAACACAAATGTTAATGCATACAAAATTAGTGATTTGCTAAGTAACACAAATGTCAATACATACAAATTTAGTGAGCTGCTAAGTAACACAAATGTTAATGCATACAAAATTAGTGAGTTGCTAAGTAACACAAATGTTAATACATACAAATTTAGTGAGTTCCTAACTAACACAAATGTTAATACATACAAATTTAGTGAGCTGCTAAGTAACACAAATGTTAATACATACAAATTTAGTGAGCTGCTAAGTAACACAAATGTTAATACATACAAATTTAGTGAGCTGCTAAGTAACACAAATGTTAACACATACAAATTTAGTTAGCTGCTAAGTAACACAAATGTTAATACATACAAATTTAGTTAGCTGCAAATGTTAAAGTATTAATTAGATTAAAGGCATTGTAAAAGTAATGTTTTTGATTTGTTTGTTTAAACATTTTTTGTTTCTATATTACACAAACGGGGTTGGGCTACGGGAACAAGTTCTTACAACATATAGTAATATAAATTAATCAAATATGACAGACTACTATATAATCATTCTGTTCTCATGCAAATTCTAAATAGTTACGTCTATTATATTTTTCCTCCACATTTTTATGTCTATCCAAAATATCGATCAAAATTACCTCTTTCTCCCTTTTCGTTTCTAGTCTTCTTTATTCGCTAAACCACCACCATTAATACATTTGTATTGGGTACTCAGCCTCAGATTTATATTGTTAGACCTGAGTAGGCAATCAAGTTCTTTCTGTTATGTTCTAGTCGAAGCTGCGTCACTGTGTACACACGATAATCCTGAGTAGTGTTTGAATAGAAGAAAGTATACAGTGATAATCAACGACATTCTATTCTGCTATATATTTTATTCCCTTTATGTTATATACGGTAATAACCCGCAACATTCCCTCTGGTTTATCTTTCATTCACTTAATGCGAATTAAAATTTGTTATCTTTATTGAATCCTGAAACCGTTGATTTATCTCCTGTTTTGCCGATGCAGGAGATTACATTATATCTAATTTCGACAACAGCTGCATCTTCATTTCATCTTATCATGCAATCAATGCTCAGACGGCATACATGGATATGCCTAGAGTCGTCATCAGCTACAGGAATACAAATCTGAAGAAGAAAAAGGAGATAGATTATCAAACACTCATGAATTTACGGTCTTGTAGTTTATAAATCCAAATACAAAAATTCAGTCTGATAATTAAAACATTTAAAAAGGTTTTCTTATCTTTGGTCAAACAACGGCTATCTGACCAGTTTATCGAAAATAGGCAATCAAGAATCAGAGAATCTTCAAGAGCTTGATTATATAGAAATTTGTCATCCCATCTTGGCTATAAGGAGTATTTGGATATAGTAACAGTGACAATATTTAGAAAAGCCCATTCAAGAATAAGGTCTGCCCATACTTTACATAATGAATCAGTAAGAAGGAAGAGCTCATTGCACCCCGAGAGATCAAAGGATTGGTACTTTCTGCAATGTGCCGAAAGATTAGCATCATTTTGCATTAGAATAAAAATGTTATTTGTCGCTAAAAGGAAGAAGTTTATAAACTTATTTTTGGAATGGCCAGAATGTGTTTAAATTTGTCAAATTACTAAATCACACTAAATCCACTAAGGTTAGAAATCTGGGAAATTATATTCATTGAGCACTAATTGGACGCAATAATATGACGAACATAACACAACATTACGTTTATGATAAAATTCAATATTATTATTTTTCTTTCTTATGTTCCTTGTTAATTCATCTAATATCCAGTTCACTGTTTAATACATGCATTACTGTCTATGATATATCATGTATATTGTTCCTATGATACTACTACGAGAAGCATATGAATACTGTTCATATAGTGATGACACTTTTTGTGTCCTTCTTCCGAAAGAGCTTATGTTTAAGCACACGCATGTGATTGAAATAAAATTTTCTAGTGTATTTTACAGATCACACATTAATGCTATTATATATATATATATATATATATATATATACCATATATATATATATATATATATATATACATATATATATATATATATATATATATATATATATATATATATATATTGTAATGGAGCAAATTTTTCTGTCGATCTCTGTAGAACACATTTTGTTGGACACGTGTACGATTAATTAGATTTATGGGGATCTGCACGGTTTAAATCGCCATAATGCACGGATTGGTACAGTCTCTGTCATGAGTTTAGCGATTTTTGATTAAGGCTACGTTTGTTTAAACTGAACAGGAGGGGTCATTTTCTGATCGGTATGGAAAACTGTCATTTCTGAAAGTTACCAGGAATCAGTTGGGTAATCAATGTTTGTCAGACGAACTGCATTGTTTTGAGCCTAGTTCAGGCAGGAAATATATTTCATCCAGAATAGTCACGCTGTGAAGGGGGCGTGGTTCCACATGAAAACTCTCGGTTTAAATGTGCTAATAGCAAATTTGAAATCAGTCTACGTTTTTTTCTGCAAAGAGAAACAATATAAGAAGACTCAGAGTGATTTAAGAAGTAAATTCACTCGTAAAATCATCCAGGGGAAGCGATTGTCTGGAAAAATTGACAGACACGGTTCTGGAAGTGAGAGCTTGGAAACACAAGGTATTTGCAACAATCTTATGTAATTCGTTGATACTACTATGATGATTTGTTTGATTTATTTGCTTGCATTTGCATGGATTTATTTGTTTAAGTTCGTAGATTTAATTTTCTTGATATGGTATACCTGTGTTGAGTTCGTTTATCTGAGTCCGTACAATGATATTTTTCTTTATATAAACATTGACGAGTCGTTTGAACGTATAGTCTCGATTATTATAGGAAATTATGTATTTAGAATTTCATGCCTTATTTTAGTTGAGATGAGCTGCAAGAATCCGTGTGAATTCTCCGACCTATATATATGAGTTCACGTATGATAACCACTTGATTGTTGTTATAAATACCGTAGTGCAAGGAATTTCATTCATTTGTGTAATTGAGACTAGTCTGGAACTAATGTCTCCGTGGTGTGTTGAAATAGCCATTAGCAGGACCATTAATTTTGTGAAACTAGGTTGTTTACGGTCTGTCATGGCCAGTTAGACTAGATAGCCGTTGGTATCTGTTTGAATTCCGGTAGAACTATATCAGACATAACGGGGGGGGGGGGAAGTAGTGATCTATTCCCCCATTATAATGTGACGGAAGATTTGGGTTGCTTATTTTTGTTATTTTGGAAGGTGAGATAGCTACGTATTACAAACCCAAAGTGGACACAAAATTGGAAGGGGCGAAAGAGGCGAGACACCTGAGAATTTGGAAAAGAAAGGGAAAAGTGGAGAAGACCCAGACTTACCGGCACAAGGAAGTCAAAAGGGATAGTCGCTGTGGAATTTGGACTGAATCAAGACCACCAGGTTATGAAACTGTACAAAGCAGTGTTCAATTTCACTCGATTGATGATGAGATAATTCTATCGCTTAACAGATCGGCTATTGGTATTATCATATTTGTATTTGAAATTCGTTGAATAAGTTAATTCAAAAAGAAAGAAGTGTATCTTTCAATCGTAATGCATTATTACTTTTGTTTATGAACTTTATTGTTAGGAATTTTGATTAAATTTTGTCTTTATTTGTAACGGGGGCTCATGTCTTTTGTTCTATATACCTGCTCAGATCTTTATCTATTCCACCTGTAAATTTCACAATTTCTATTGGTATTTACTCGCTCCGGGCAAATTACACCGTAGGCGATCACCTCTACATAACGATAACCAAACCCATGACACCCACCCCATATATATATATATATATATATATATATATATATATATATATATATATATATATATATATATGATGAAGTCTCAAGAAAACACAATCAGCGCTGTTTTGTTTTTTCTTTCACGGGACGCTGTTGCTGTCCCGGTTTGCGTGCGATTCCTTTTGTCTTATTAATGACTGAAAATTTCCCATCTCATGATTTTATAAATTTGAATATTGCCTATGTTTTGAGTCCACAGGAAAATTTCGGAAGAGTTCCGAGTTGGTTTTTTTCCGTCTTCAGACTAGCAACGCCAGACTGCATCATGCGCATGGTAGATTCGTTCTCTATTAGTCAGTTGATAATTTCCTATGTCATGTAGAGAACTTCTATAATCCATAAAGTGCAAGTCTGTAACGTCGTAAAGTTTATTTATTAAATCTCCAGTATGTATAGGCTTCCATTAAACCGATATTTTTGAACTCTCATTGATAGACTCTGCGTTGTTATTGGTGCAGGGTTTATTTTCATTGCTCTGCCAATTCGGTTCCAATACGAATTTTCTAAGTCTTACCTTCAGAATATTTACATAGTATGGTTTGAAGCTGTTGTTTTTTTCTTGTTTTTTATCAAAATTAAGTTTTAGAAGTTTTTCAGACTCAATGGTAGCATTATGTCTTATAAATGTTGTGTGCACAGATATCGTCTTGCAGAAGGAAACATGTTTTCGACAGCATTGGTGGAGCTTTTTCGTCGTCCGTGTCGAATTGTTTATTTTCCAATCTTTGCATTTAATGTCTCCACATCACTGTCATGTTCTGTTGCCACATGTTCAAGGAATGCTTTGTTTTTTATACGTTGCGTCTTTGTTGAGAAGTAGATAACCGAGAACGATAGGATGGCCATTGGTATTTTTCCTCACAACTCTCTCGTTTTGGTACACCAACAATGTCACGTACATGTTTCCAAGACCGAATGTTCGGTCAATGCCAGTCTGTTTATTCTTTGTGTTTGTCAAGAAGTGTTATATTCTTGCAGTTGCAGTTTGTTGTATATCACAGTTTGTACGTAAGGGTGTTCATTTAACATTCCCATCACATCTAAAATCTCATCAGCTACATTGGTGGTTTGGGCGCAGTTGATTTTGTCTCTTTTGCTGACTTTATACTTCTGGTTTATTATCACCCTAATTATAGAGTGCAAAATTTTACTGATAACTGTCTTTTTTATTTAATTGATTTTATTTAATTGTATCCTGGGAAGGTGAGAGTGTTTTGGGACAGTCTTGCGGTGTTTTTTGGGTGGGGCTGGATGGGGTGGAATGGGGTGGGTGTAATCTTAGGGTAGTCTTCGGGTGTCTTGGGTTTTTCCTTTGGCGAGTACCGGCAAGGGAAATAATGTACTGATGATACTCTATAGTTATACAATACAGAATTTTACATATCACTTTTTTCATTCTTTTGTTTGATTTTACTTATTAATTGTATCGTGGGTAAGTGAGAGTGTTTTGGGACAGTCTTGTGGAATTTTTGGGTATTCTTGTGGTGTCCTGGGGTCTTTCTTTTGGCGAGTTCCAACAAATGAAAAAACTTACTGATGTTAATCGATAGTTATACAATGCAGAAATTTTCTGATCACTGTCCTCTTTTGTTTGATTTTATTTAAATGTATGTATGTATCCTGGATAGGTGAGAGTGGTTTTCGGGCAGCCTGGTGGTGTTGTTGGGTAGTCTTGGGGTGTCTAGGGTTAGTCTTGGGGTGTCTTGGTGTGATTCAGTCGCTCACTCGCTGGTGCGTTGGAAAACCAATTATTACGGGTGCGTGGTCACTACTGCCTGTGTTATCTTGGACCAAAGTGTAGGTGTTGGATTTTCCCGGCCTATTTTTAGACCGTTACATCTAACTTCCGAAAATGGCGGTGTGGAATCGACTGGCATCAGGCACAGTCATAATTATTACTTTCATTTGCATACTTGTTGATGGTAAGTCACATGAATATTTTAGTTCCTACAGAATGAGAACAAATTAAAGTTTGAAGAAAAAAAACCCTTCAGTATTGGTATACTTAGCTAATTACAGAGGGAATAATAAAATGTGACTGAAAACGACACAGGCACATATTTTCATAATCACATATTTTCGATTGGAAGTGTATCTAATACTCATTATACTATAACTGTATATAGAATTGTATTAAAAAATATGAAAATTCGTAACAGTTAACCACATCATGCAGTAGGCAAAGTCAGCTAAGGTTATCATGTGGTTTAAAAATTTTCCAAAATTTCCATCACTTTGTTAGGAATCTTTTCCAATTAACTAAAGCTAGTGGTGAGAGAGAGAGAGAGAGAGAGAGAGAGAGAGAGAGAGAGAGAGAGAGAGAGTGTGTGTGTGTGGCATAGTCGTTTCTCATATTCTTGCAGATTCCATAATCTCGTGGTATTGAATATTTCTGTTTTAATAGGCACATGCACCATCTGCTGGTTATTTATAACTCGTTGTGTTAAATGGAAGTATTTAATCATAACTAATAACAAATTCTTCTGACAATGTTTCCTTTTAAGGAAATAAGTAAGAAAATAATTAATCAATAGAAAACGAATCAAAGATCTACTTTCCTTTTGACACCTTTCCAAATACAGGTCTCCTACATGTCATACCAAGAGCTGAATTGCATCCTGTTTGGATAATAAGGTTATCAACTTAATGATGTTTGCACATGTACAAGTATAATCACATGATTGGCCTTGTTTACATATGACTCGCTGCCAAAACAATGTTGAGAATAAGGGTAGTTGTATTGAAACGTTGGCATCCTTCTGGAATGTTGCAGTTGTGTGTGACTATCTATTGATATATTTGATGATATCTCAAAATATATAAATGAATTTATACTATACCAGATCATGAGAAAACCTGTAATGATTACATAATAAGTAATTACAGTACTACCCATTTATCTTGAAATCCTCCGAAACAAGTTAATATTGTCAACATAAGCAGATGTAGAGAAAAGCCGGGGAGGGGATGTGGCTGAAAAAAAGAATTTTGCATTCAAGTGAAATTTGTAAGAGGTGACAGTCAGCAGTAAGTATGATCTGCACTGAGAGAAAATAAACACTGGAAATTTTGCTTACATGAAGACAGACTAGTCCG
Source organism: Megalonaias nervosa (assembly GCA_016617855.1). Lineage (NCBI taxonomy): Eukaryota > Metazoa > Mollusca > Bivalvia > Unionida > Unionidae > Megalonaias > Megalonaias nervosa. The sequence goes on along the minus strand of JAECUM010006432.1, from coordinate 98,742 downwards.
AAATAAAATTGTATATTGACAACTTGCATTTTTGCTGTACAAATCCATAATGTGTTCAGTACTGTACATGTACATGTATAAAAAATAAATCCATGAATTCTGGTATAGGTCATATTGTTAGAAAATTCTTGTCTCAGTCATATCCCATTAGAAAACACAAATAACACATACAAATGGTATATTTGATCTACATCTCATTGTCTGCAAACGTGTCAAACTGCTCCGGTGGCTTAAGTGGTTGGAGTATCTGCCTGAGATGTGGGAGGTCATGAGTTCGAACACCGGCCAAGCCGTGTCAAAGACTTAAAACAATGGTTCTTGCAGCTGCCTCATTTGGTGCTCAGCATTAAAAGGTTAGTGTTAGGACTAACCAGCCTGGTGTCAGGATAATGTGTTTGGGTGGGACATGATTTAACATGTCTGCAGCATGATGCCCTAGTGCTAGACATTATTATAAACTTCCACACACTGCAGACATCATAGTGATATGACTGAAAATTTTTTAAAGCTACATTACAATTCCAAATCACATGCACACAAACATGTGTCACTAAATAATTCACTATGATATTCATTGTCACCACTAGTATGTGGCTGTATAATTTTTGTTCACATGGTACATGTACATGTGCTTAAATAGGCCTAGATTTTGATCTGCCTGAGAGAACTATCACCTTTCTGATGCTACCAGAGGGATGAAGAAATTCATAAGGAAAGAAATGCGTGAACAAAATAAACATTTTCACAAACATCTTCGCTGGATGTCCCCCCTTCAGTTAACTTGATGGCCAGATATCTAGTTTCAAAAGATGGAATTTGAATTGCATTTTACACCATCATTGGTAGCCATCGTAAGGAAAAAGTTACCTTTGTGGTACAATAGACATCATCCATTCATATTGGAAAATGCAACAATCAGATTCCATTGATTTTATTCAAGTTTGGTGCAGACTTCTTTTGTTGATGGGTGCATTGCATTTATTGAAGATTTTAGCTGGATTGCTTTGATGAAGTTGCATGTGTTATTGAAGTTGCTGTGAAAGGACAACTGTGGAGGACCAAACATATGCCCAATAGCTTTTGGGGTGGCAACATCAAATAGTTGTAGAACAAGTAATGGGTCAGAACTGTCAGCTTGTCGACATAACTGATTAGAAAACAAAGGATTTGTTCAATTTGGGATTTAACAGTTCTGCTGACATGTGTTCATTTTCTATCTTGACATCAACATAAGTGCAACAAATTTGATAGTAATAATATACCATAGAACTGGGACTTTATACATTTGTTTACATAGATGGCTTGTCGACATAGGTCATGTTGATATAAGTGGGTAGAACTGTAATTCTTGTGTTTAATAAAGAGGGAATGAAACGAGTGAAAATAGATGAGTGATGTTTCCAGAAGACATCACAGCTGCCTCTAGAAAGTATATCAGGTTCTTTGTATACACTCATAACAATCCAAAATATTTAATATTTTAAAAGTATTAATTTTTAAATATTTTGCTATGCACGACAGTGTGTAAAGGTTCAGTAGATTGAGAGGGACTGTACCAGTTGTCACACAATTGTTACTTATTTCTGACACTTTATTGTATTTTTAAAATGAGGACAGTAAATTATTATCAATAGGCAAAAGTTAAGAACAAGTAATATACACCACTCCCTTGACAACTAACTCCCTGTTAACTCATGAACCTATTTATAATGCAGGGTCAGGTGTGGACTCATATTTTTTACTTGAAAATACCCCAGAAATTGACCCCTATTTGTTGAATATGAAGACGATCGTGATCAAAATCAGTAACCAAAACCTTGATATATCTCTTGTTTTATAGTAGATAGTACACAGAACTTAAATCAGCATTATGAAGTTCTCTACTTTTAATAAGTAGTCATATATTTTGTTAAAATTGTTTTCTAGACAATATTCTTTATACACCTTTAATAATAATATTCAACAAAATTTAGATCAGATAAATACCAATTAAATAAGTTTTGTCAAGTGAAATTTGTATTTTGATTCTATCTTTTAGTTCATTTTAAGTGCAATCGTTATAAATGCAGTGTGCCTGCTTGTATTGTCATCTGTCTGCTTTAACAGCTATGTCTGCAAGCATTTCTGTGAGAACCTAATTAAGTGCCAATCATAGTTTGATGCCTTTATTTTGAAAATATTTTTGCTTTGAATTAAAAGCAAACCTGCTTTGTATTATCACATTAATTACACCATTTGTAGCAAATAAAATAAAGGGTGTGGCATAAAAGAAAAGCTAAAAGACATGCAAAGCATACCTGCATAATAGCTAGCAATATTTCTGATCCAGCTTTGATTGAGCTTGTTACTACTGCCATATTTCTGGTCTAATTTTGATCAAACTTGGAATATGAGCTTATATCATCAAGGTCTTGGACAAGTTTGATAAAGAGCGAGATAAATGGATATTTTTAAGGTTATCTTGCAATCAGATTGAATGATATTGAGACTAATCTGTAGATCATATTTTCGTTCTGATTTTGATCAGACTTGGAATGTAACCTTATTTCATGAAGATTTCAAACAATTTTGATAATGAGCGATATCCACACATAATAATAAAGTGATCCTGCATTAGATTGGCCGAGCCTATTTTGATGAAACATGGAATATGGGATTAATTTGTCAAGATCTTACACAGGTTTGATAATGAACAAGATCCATGCATAATAATGACATGATCTGACATTGAATGGCATGGTTTTTGCCACTCTGGAGAGTGCATTTGTGATCCACTTTTGATTAAAGTTGGAATATACCAGGTGGGCTTTTATCATAAAAGAGCTCAAATATGGGCTGGTATAATCATGATCTCTAACTAGTTTGATAATGAGAGAGATCAGTGGATATTAATAAGGCTATCTTGTATCTAATTGGTTGAGTTTATTACATTTCAAGAGAGTATATTTCATTATCAGATTTATATAAATCTTGGTTTAAAAAATCAGACCATTGTAAAATAGATCAAATTTATATGATATAACAGATTGGAAATAGTGTTTTGTTCTTACAATATTGGTACAAGATACCAGTAAGTCTGCTTTGTGAAATAGTCAATGTTTAAGTTATGTAAGACAGGTGAGCAAAATTAGTCCCACTTGGGTCACTTGCTTTTATTATGCCACTATTCATCACAGGAACAGTTATTTTCTTTCTGCCATTGTTTAGTAACTTGTCCATCACTTGTTTGTTGTTAGATGACATGAGTATGCAATGGAATTACAAGACTTTATGTCAGTGCAGAATTTATCAAACAGAATCAAGAGGTTCATATAGTACACATACATCATCTGGAGATTATATTATCCTCCCCACCCACCCCAAGTAAAATTAAAAGAATTATTTCATCCCTAAACACAAGTATGAATTTACTTTCCTGTGGTTACTTGTGCTCTGCAGGTCCGTTCTATTTTATTGATGGTGTTGACCTTGGAATCTGAAGTCTCCATCATCACTAAAATAGCAAGGGATTTGTAGAGCTACATCTTCTCTAGCTAAGGTTCCAATATGTTAGCTGTATCTGTACCATGGCAGATTGATCAGATATTTCAGTACTTTGTCCTTGCGACATCAAATTGGATTTTATGAGTAGCCTCCCTTAGTATGTAATTCCAGCTAAACAGCAGTGTGTAACAGCAGTGCATTGTACATCGGCTGAATGTGGTGGAGGCAACTGACTTCAAAAGGATACTTTGTAATTTTAACATCGAAAGTATGACTGTATACCAGGGAGAAGCTATTACAGATGTATTTGAGTTAAAGGAATTATTTATACAAACACTGACTGGCAGTGGAAAATTGCTTATTTTTGGTCCCATTTATTTGTTTGCTTGCCTTGTCTTGGTCTTGTGGGAACAGTGTTCAAATTTAAAAACTTTATTTTTATTGTATGCAGTGGCTTGTCACCACATCCAATGAATTTAGAGACCTGAAGCACCGAAATATCTAATTGATCTGCCAGGGTGTAGATAGGGTTAACATATTGGTACCTTGGCTAGCAAAGATAGCAGAACTATAGTATAATATACATGTAAGATAGAATTCGCTAAGTATGTGCAAAGGAATTAGCAAAATCTGAAGCTGAGTCACTACCTTGTTTCATTGAGGAGAATATCACAGATTTCTCATTCATGAAAATTGTCCCTAAGACACCCATGGCTGAAAAAGTTTTAACTTGAAAATGAATGACTTGTCCAACACATATTGTTCATTGCATGCATCTAACATGCCAAGATTGGCATTTTGCTGTGACACATAGGCAGTAATTGGTGGTGCAACACAGCCCTTTTTTTAATGGACCAAATTAAAACCAGCATGGAACAGAAGGTTGATGCATCTTGTATTTCTTGAGTGTTTCAGGTGAAGGTTACCAATATTTAAGCAATGGGTTTCGCAAAAGATTTCCTCATCAAAGGTTACTTTTCATGTACATGTAGGTTATAACACAGAGAAGCTTGAAGGTACAGAGCTGTACAGATACACAGAGTTCAGTGATGTGTGGCCATTTTTCTTTCAAGTTCCAGATGGCTGCTCAGTTGCTATATGGACATTCAGTGCTGCAAAGGAACCTAACTCCTGTGAATATACCACAGTAAAAGTGTAAGTTTTTTCATTGAACAGAATAAAACAAAACTCAATACTTCCCACAGTGTTTTTTTCTTGCCTTGATTAGTCAATGCTGATACGTAGGTATATGAATAATTTTTCTGCTGTAACAGAGAAAATGGCAGACATGGTGTTGTGACAGTTATTTCCTTTTATAAGGACTTTTTAAAATTCATGTTATTTTTTGCAGATAGAACCTTTTTTAGTGCTGTTGATTAGTTATATTTGTTTCAATTGTAAAGTTTTTCTTTTGCAAAATTATTCCCTCCCCATTTTTGTGGCTCCAATGACTTGACCTACTTCATTTTATTGGTCCTATAATGTTTTATCATGTACTCGCATACTTACCGTGCCCAGTTTTTCACCTCCAAATTAATAACTTTATTTCACAGTTACCCGATCCACACAGATATTGCTTTGCCTTGTCATATACTATGTAGTAATAGGTATTTGGAAATTGATTGACAAAATTTTAGACAAAGAGATTTTTAAAATTCTTCAAAAGCTGATAACAGAAAAGTGCAAAAACCAACAAGTTTTTTGTAAAATTCAACAAATAATTTATTTCCCTAGAATAAAAAAGTGAAAATTTAAAAAGAACTTCTAGTATTGTGAATTAAATCCCAACTAGTCCTTAAAGTTCTGTGACAAGTCCAAATGTATAGAGTTCCAATCGAGTTCCAGTGGTGTTTCAGTTAAATTCCAATACTGGATGTGTTGATATGTCTGTGGTCTCTAATGTGCTTATGCACCAATGGCTTGGATTGTGGCAGTGTGTTAACAGTCTTTTGATGTATCACAATAATATAATCCAAAATGTCCTTGTCTGAATTCACTATAATTTCAAATTGAAGTTTTAGTCCAAGAATATTATTGAGCACTTTGTAATTCCAGTGGATAATAATTTTAGTAAAGAAATCCACAAAAATTAAAACAATGAACACAACAATAAGACTCAATCTGCTTTGGAGGTTAAGGCAGGAATAAATAATCCTTAAGTAAACAAGTTTTATAGACATTGCCACTTGACCTAGGTCACAATTATCATTTTCTGGAAATACTCAGTGAGCTTGATGGAAAGTTTCCTTTCTGGAACTTTCTAAAGTCAGAATCAAGATTAACTCAAACTGAAGTAAACATGCTTACAAATAATAATGATCTGAATGTTTAATCTTTAATCATAAAGAAGTATAATGCATTTTATTTTGTTTAAAAATAAATGTCATTGGTCATGTACACCATTAATTTGAATTTGGACTAAGTTCAGTTACAAAATACACATATACATAACATATAATCATTGAGAAAACCAGCAAACAATACAGATTAAAAATGCATAATGGTACTCAATCATAATACCTCATGGATATGACCGTTTCTTTGCAAATCCAGTCTTCCCAAGTTAAATTTTAGTCATAAAAATCTAAAACTTTTCTGCCCACATAGGTGAAAGTCAGACAAGAGTTATCTTCTCTTGGATAGAGGGATTGGTGCCACATACCATCCATATTACAGTTTCTACTTCTGCTTGTGCTGGGAGGAACACTGTTTTGGAGACCTTAAAAATTCCAATATCACCTCATCAAATTATGTGTACATGACCCATTATATGATTTTGGTCACTCACTGTCTAATATTACAGACTAAAATTTGTGACATATAAGTTTTATAGGCATTTGCATTGTTCATGACGTGTCCACTTCATGGTAAATTTATGCATTGGTTGACTGAATTTACCTGTTGAGGTGATTGTTTTGTTATTTTTTTACAGGTGTTAACATTATCGGCAGGACTAAGTGCTCCAAGAAGAGATGCGAGCACTGTAAACTGGCTGTGGATAGTCATATATATGTGACATTTGCGCATGTTGGACTGAGAGCCAATGGGCTATGTTTTGTCCAGGCATAGCATCTTCTATGACCTTTCAGGCAGATTGACAGTGGTCAGCATCAGCTCAGATATAGTCTTAGCTGATGCATATAGGTTACAGGGATAGAATATCCCCATAATGATCCTGTCATCATGAACTTGGCACTGGTAAGATGGAAAGGGTGGTCCTGTTCTGTCAAGTCTGGACTCTGCAATATGATGTAGATCATTCACAGTCAACACCAAACTTGATCTATGCCTGAGGGGACTGTTTATAATGATCAAATATCATGTGTATCCCATTTCAGCATCATGAACTTGGCACTGGAATTAAGGTCATGATGGACCTGTTCGCCAATCCCAGACTCTGCCATCAGAAGTAGATCATGCACAGTCAACACTGAATCCAATCCAGCCAACACCTATTCCTGGGAGGACTGCTTACAAGGATCTAATATCATATACCTTGTCTCAACATTGAGCACTGGAACTCAAAGGGTAGAGCAGATTCAGTACAGTGCATTGATGGACCAATGTCTCCCCATGGCCAGTATGATGCCATGATGGACCCATCTCTCCTCATGGCCAGTGTAGTACCATGATAGACCCATGTCACCTCATGGCCAGTTTTGTGCCATGATAAACCCATCTCTGCATGGCCAATATAGTGCCAGGAGAGACCCATATGTCCCCATGGCCAGTGTAGTACCATGATAGACCCATGTCACCTCATGGCCAGTATAGTACCATGCGAGACCCATCTCTCCCCATGACCAGTGTAGTACCATGATAGACCCAGGTCACCTCATGGACAGTACAGTGCCATAAGAGATCCACGATAGACCTATGCCACCTCATGACCAGTATGTGCCGTGACAGACCCATATCTTCCCATGGCAAGTATAGTGCCATGTCAGATCCTTGTCTCACCATGGTCAGTGTAGTACCATGAGAGACCCATGTTACTCCATGATCAGTATAGTGCTTATAACAGACCCATATTTTCCCATGGCAAGTATAATGCCATGACAGATCCATGTCTCCCCATGGTCAGATAAAGTGCATTGATGGATCCATCTGTCTCCATGGCCAGTTTAGGGCCATGATGCCCAGTTACTATAGTGGATTATGCCATCAAAACCAATTTTAACATAGCCTTTTCTTATGTCTGAGGGTATGTTTGTTAATGGTGCTGGGTAGCAGAACATTCCTATGTAATTTCATGGTTAGTATAAGGTCAGTGTCATTACAGACCCATGCCAGTTTATGGCCATCATTGTGTGACAGTACATAGGTAACATTATGGACCCAATGCAGTCCATAACCTGTTATCAGTCCATAGGCCATTATGGATCATCTGTGTTGATGGCCATCATGGACTAATGTTAAACAGCTTTACAACTTACCAGTACAGTACCTGATATTGCAGCATTACAGTCCGAGAGGCCCAGTACCCAGGCCATTAACAGTACATCCAACATTCATCTTGAGATTACAATTTACAAGGACTCACGCTTACAGTCGCCATCATCACAACTTTATCTAGTGATGGATGGGAAAGATTTAAAGTCTGGTTGAGTTGCAGACTTGTTAATGGGCTATATTTCAGCAATCCGTAAAACACAGCCTAAACCTTTTCATCAAGAACCTTGCTGGCACTTGTATTTGGGAGTCTGTCTCTCATATGACTCATGAAGTAACAGAGCAGCCAAATACTCCAATGCCAATCCATTATTCTTCCTTTTGTAGAAGAGATGCATTTCTCTCCACGTCCATTGTCTGGGCTATCATCTCATTAGATCATAATATTTCACCTAAGAGGCTAACCTTATGGGCCCATTGACCCAGATCTATAACATTATCTCCTTTGGGAGGTACAAGGAACAGGAAGGTCCTCTTAGGTATAATGGATTTACAGATTTTATAAAATTCAACTTGCCAGGGCAGGCTGAGTGGAAAATTGAACTTGCCCTTTGAAAATTTGTGGATGCCTCAAACATAATATCCCAACATGAATAAAACAATAACACAAAATATGGTATATTTTAAAGAAATTGTGTTATATTATTGAAACTTTTGTTTCCTTTGTATCTATGTTGGGTCCTCACAACCATATTCTGATGGTTAATATTATCTAAAATCCTATATGTAAATAATACATGTAGATACATATATGTAAATAATACATGTAGATATATATATTTAATAATACATGTAGATACATATATGTAAATAATGCATGTAGATACATATATGTCAATAATACATGTAGATATATATATATGTAAATAATACATGTAGATACATATATGTAAATAATACATGTAGATATATATATGTAAATAATACATGTAGATACATATATGTAAATAATACATGTAGATACATATATGTAAATAATACATGTAGATACATATATGTAAATAATACGTGTAGATACATATGTAGATTAGAAAGAGTTCAAACGGAGACATAGTTGGAAGGACAAAAGCAGACATGTACTTCTACATAGATAATGGATAGATAGAAAATTTGTTAGAAATAGCTACATTTTTAAGAGAGAGAATTAAAGGAAGACCGTAATTATTTATGTATACTCACAACTCAAGGATTTGTGAAGACTTAATTCATCCATTTATTTAACAACTTCATATAGTCACCTTGAAAATCAGTGACATGCATCAAAATATTTGAGGATCCAACTTTTGAGAATGATTTGGGAACACTTATTTTTGTCCATTTAATTGTATGCCAAGCAGGGTGTATCAAGTCTCCTGTAATTATTACGTAAACAATATATCATAAATGCTGCCTGCGGATGCTACATTTTCCTAAGATAATCACGCTTTGAACACAATCTTTCAGGTAGTTAATTGTTAGAAGCAAGTGACTTTTATTTCCAAACAAATAACCTGTCAGAGAAATCTTACAAGTTGTACTTTTAGCAATTGACACTACTCACCATAGAAATGGTGAACTTCATCAACACAGTCTTTCAAAATCTTGGTCAAACTGCCAGAGGCTAACTTAGAACCTGAAAGTTGTTGAATCCCTGATATGTCAATGTAACTGATAAGTTAAAATATAAATATTTACTCTTTATTTGTCAAAACTTGTTTTATATAGTAAATATTCTTATTATCACATCTTCTGCATGAGAAAATGCGAGACTGACCTTGACATTGGCTACAAGATGGAAATGACACCTACATTAGATGAAAGAAACTGTAGCCAGGTATGTAGAAGAAGAATGCACTACATATAAACGTTAAATAAAGGTGTTGGTATGTGTATTGTGGTGAGATCGCAGGGTATAAAATGTGCAGATCATTAATCATTAGGAACTGAACACAACCCAATTTCAGTAAATTAGCTCCCACAGAGTTACTGTGTTTTACCAAGACACCAATGTTCAATAAAATTTAATGTATCTTTTATCCCTCTCTCATTCTGTGGATGTGCCTGTGGGCTAGTGCCTTGCAGATTTGATCTTTCCTGAACTGAATTTGAGCTTGCCCCAGGAGTCGGGCTATTGAATTTGTATTACCCCAAGTATGCATAATGGGAAACATTCCTTTCCTTTCTACTGATTCAGTCAGCTATAAAACCATTATTGTTTCCTTTTTAACATTCATTTAGGAGGAATTCACATTGTCCATTATAATGGGAGACACTCTGTCACTATTCCATGGATAATACATGTTATTTTGCAGGGCCTCCTTATCATGTTCAGTAGCCCTTTTGGATTATAGGGCTATCAGTTTGGATTATAAGGCTATCAGTTAATTACAGATCGCCCAAGGGACCTGTTCTAAGCAGACATCCTGCAGCAGTTCAAAACTAGCATGTGCTTCAGACTGGTTGCCAAAGGGAATGGTACTCTTTAGCTTGTTATTGATCCAGCTCTCATTTTCTTAATTTGGGATTCAGAAAAACATGCAGTTGAGTTGTCCACACCATTCACAATAGAGCTTCATTTTCAGGACACTTCCCATTGGTTTCAACAGTTACACTATTTTCTTGTATATCATGGACAGAGTTGTGTTGCTTTTCAGAGTCATTTCTACATCACTGATGTTAAATTATCTAGTTGACAATCTTCAAAAGCACCAAATGCATTATATTTTAGATCAAGTATGCAGCTTTTGTTTCACATTTGATCTACCTTGGATTCATTAGCAACAAAGACAAATTTATTGTAGTATCATCTCAAGATTTTGTCCTCTTGAGGATAGAGTTCAAAATGCATGTGAACAGGCTCTCTGTCGCTCATAATTATGCCTTGGAATCATTTTGACAACATATTCAGTATTCTCAATGAGATTACATCTCAGCTACTGGGAGAACTCACTTGGCTTGTGGCAGGTGTTCCCTTGTAGGGCCAGCCTACAGGAATCATGATTTGTACAGATGCCAGCATTGCAGGCTGGAGTGACCATCTCCTGTCAGCATTCCCAGAAGCCAGTGAATTGTGACCCGTTAGGACTGACTATTACACATCATTCCCCCCATAATGAAGTCCATAGTGAATATATTTCATTGTTGGTAGAAGAGGGTATGTGGAAAGTGTGTACTCATTCTTTTGGAAACATGTCCACTGTGGTGAATTATCTCAGAATGCAAGGGGTGAACAGATTCTCAGATCTCTGCATTCAGATTTAGGATTTCTTTAGTGGTGTCATGAACAACAATTCCAATTTAAGTCCATCACAGTTTGTGCAGGCAAATTTATTGGTAGTCTTGTCATCCAGAATGGTAAACTCACCCGGCAGTATTCATTTGAATCTGTATCAACTGCTCTGGGATCTATTGGTGACAAAGTAGAAGCCACATCTCAAAACCTTTGTCACTCCAGTTCCAAGGCCGGGGCAGCCAGTGCTCTTTCCATGTATTGTAACTGGATGCATGTGCTTGTTCTCCAACAGATCTGTTCCCAAAGATCTTGAAACAGGTTTGGATCATATCAAACAAGCACTCAGGCATAAACAACCTCATTGAACAAGCTGTGAACAGAATTGCTTGGGTGAGGTAGTTTACAAATCTGAAAGTATTTGAGGGGAAGTGGAGAGTGTTTTCTCTAGGTGGTGTGAGTGGGAACACATCAAACTGCATAAAACATGACTACCCCAATAGCTGGATTCTTGTGTGGCTTTTCAAGGTGAAGAAGCTGGCTGCCATCATGATAATGGTTATTGTTCCACATTATCAAATGCATTTCATTATCGTGAAAGGGATGATTGACAAAACAAAGATCACTACGATATTCTGGCAGTCCTTGACCTGTTACGACTGACATGGTTGAATTAGGCATCATTTGGACAGCGGTCAGGAGAATTGTTGGTTCACCTCTCATATAATACTTGCTTTCCATTTGTTCTTGCTAAAAACAGTAGGCAGAGTTACTGTTGTGACAGTTTTATATCACTTGTGTTGGCCCTTGCTTTCATTAGCAGGGCAGTTGCTATGAGCATATCCTTCCAGTGCAGTTGATAGCTAATCAACATTATACAAGCTGTGGGATGGATGGCAGAGATGACTGTCTCTAAGTTGCCTTGGAGATCTTTTTATCACAAGAGCTTGGTTTGACATGGAGGGATTTATAGCAGCAGTGCAAAAGGATACCTCTCAGGTCATTTGTCATTTTCTCAGTAACATGGCTTTGTGACTTATGCTGGATTTGTTTCTTGAGCACCTCATCGAGGCATAGGTTGAGGTTTACATCTCAAGAATTGAAGTTGCTTCAGATACCTTAGAGAAACAGATGGGCCTCCTCTTGGGTAAGGGCATGTAACTCCCTCTACCTCTTACCTAATTTCTTAAGGCACTGTTTGAAGAAGAGACTAGTTTTTGGAGCAGAATATTTTTTTCAGTATTACTTACCCAATCATAATACAGACACACCCTTCTAGCCTCCATGCAGTTTGATATCCCCTTGGTTAGATAGGACATTGGCAGATGATGCATTCCACTCCTCAGTACTAACAGAAATATAAATGGGATTTGGCATTGAGCCCTTAAACCAAGGGGATATCACTCTTGTCTGACTCCCACCTGTGTGGGCAAACAAGTTTTAGCTATTTTAACACTAAGATGTAACTTAGGAGGGTTGGATTTATGACATTGTGGTTGTTGTCTTAAGGTATTATCAAAGATATTTTACTCGAAAAACTGGTTTTCAAAAGTGCTCACCCCCTCCCAGGCCTGCTTTTTTTTTTTGCCAAATCACCATGGCACCAACTGGTTTGTGTTACAAGTTACCCCATCTAGGATGGTCACCTTATAACATGGCCAGTGGCCAGTATATTCGTGCTAAAAAATGTAAAATTTTACCATCACAAGTGGATGGATATTGAGGTTTACAGATAGAAATCTGTTGAATATTTGGTTGATTTCAGAATTAAATACATTGACATTTATTTGAATATTCCAGTAAGGAACCTAACTTCAGTGCATACAAAAATGTAAGTAATCCGATAATCCTTTTGTTGTCTGTTTCTTAGATGTTGGGGTTTGTTGATTTGATAATTGATGTCATTTATTAATGCTGCTGATTATCAAGATGACAAATGCTAACAGATGAGAAGCACAGTATTGTTCAGTTCAGGTCAGTCATTGAGTACATTCGAAGCAAAACCCTTATATGGCCATTTTCCTGCTGCAGAAGGGGTGGCCTTTTAAGGGTGGGTGGGTGGGGCCGCTGTATATAAGGGGCATTGGGACCATTAATGAGACTTTCAGTGCTATAATCCTGATAATAACCTGTGTAATGGAGAGGGGTTAGTGATAATTGAGACAAGAATTGGCATAATGCTACTTACTGTGTATTTCATAATCTTTTTGGACTCCTTGCACCCCATATTCATTATTCATTCTGAGATTTTATGTGTGTATATATATATATACATATATATATATATATATATATATATATATATATATATATATATATATATATATATATATACGAGTTAGAGAAGTTTTAATTTGTACTCTGCTGAGATTCAAACCCGAGTCCATGGGTAAGAGGCACCCATTGCCTCGCCTGCACGCACCAATCCATACACCATCACAACTAAACCTACATCACAAAAAGTGATTCTTACAAAGTCCATAGTATATGCACCTGTGTGTAGCAGACAGATTCACATGTCATGATGTTACATGGACTGGTGAATGCAGGCAAGACAATGGGTTCCACTTATCTGTGGACCTGGGCTTAAATTTTGGTAGAGCATGAATTAAAAATTCACTAACCTGTATGATAGTATTAAATATTAATTCTGCCTAGTATTGTCAAGCATTCTCCTGTATAATCCAGAGATAGTACTTTCTGTTCTGTTTGGTGTACATTTGTAACTCTCTCTCTCTCTCTCTCTCTCTCTCTCTCTCTCTCTGTATATATATATATATTTTCAGATACCTGCAGCATGGGAGCCTGCCATTCATCAATCCACTGAATGAGACTATTCCAGTGGATTTCTTTGTCTACAGAACAAGTTTATCAGGCTTTGACATTCCAATCACCAACACAACAGTCCTAACATCTCTTATCAGTCCTCTAGCAGGGGCATGGTATGGGGTGGCTTACCTCCCCTACACAGACAACCGAGTTAAGCCGAAGGTACAGATGTCTTTATAGTATGATAAATGTTGAATGTAAATGAAACATAACTATAGTGGTAAGATCTTGCCATCATTAAAACTAACAAAAATACTCTGACACAGTAAATGAAATATATGGATAATTTTCTTCTTTTCTGTTGTTTTTTTTTGCTTTGTTTTAATGAAATATTTCACAAATGAGGTTTAAAATATTCTTTTGTCATAAATGGTGAGAAATTTATAGATTTTCTTTTTTTTTTATTACTTAGTTTAAAAAGCAACAGTCATAGACATGTATGGATATTTTTGTTCGTTACATGTTAATGTCATTAATGGTAGATTTACTACATCAATTAAAAAAAAGGTCAGAAATTTTACCATAGTTTATGTCTGACTTTTCACAAATTTAGCTTGTATATATGATGTTGTCAAAGTAATGACTGTTTTCATATGAAAATGAAGAGGTTCTAAAAAATAATTTTGATAATAGTTCTTGTGCTGATTGATATAGTGAACATGGTTGGTGCAGGATGATATCCAACAGTTAGATCTTGAATCAAAAGAATTTAATGATTGTGCATTTACCTGTTAGGAATTTGGTTGTTTATTTTGTTTATCTCTGCATTTTGATGTAAATTCTATGGCTTTGGCAAGCTTGCAGTCTTGTTTGGTTGGTTTGCAGTCAGCACTCATATTTTCTTGAGTTCATTTTAGACAATTGTGATGAGACTTTAAATTGCTAATGAAGTGCTTATAGTATTATATTTAATCAAGAATTTTTCCATCAAATCTTGAACTTTTTTTGTAGAATGTAATAATTTCTGTATGGGTGACATTGAATATCAAATAGAAACAGGTCATGTACCGTATTTACCATATACATTGTTACGTGTAGGCTCGCCCAAAAGTAACAAAAGAAAAGAGTGAAGTCAACAAGCTTTGTAAATTTAACAAAATAATTTATTTCACTAGAAAACAAGGTAAAAATATGAAATAGGACCTACGGTTTGTGAATATAATCCAAAAATTAATCCTAGAATTGAAAAATATAAGTCCTATCACTAAACAGTTCTAATTGAATCCAAGTTCGAATCTCGATGAAGTTCCAGTATGGAAGGTGATGACGTCCTCTATAACCAGTTTGTGTTGATGTGTCAACAGTTCCTTGTTGAGTCACCAAGAATATAATTCCGGCTTTTGAATTCCGAATAATTTAGTGAATGTCTTTGTCCAAGAATTTCGTCAAAGAAGAGCATTTTCCAGGGTGAATAAATTATTTTAAATAAAAAACTCAATTCAAATGGCAACAACAAGACAAATACCTTGAGCCCAAAGGTACAATTTTATGACTGACAAAATTTCACTGAGATGTGAGTATTAAACCCAACTAAAACATCATTTCAGACCCGCATGATGGGTCACGTGGTCACTTAATCATCGAGCAGCGCAGTAAAAAAAAATGCCAATTTACATGTATGCTAGAATAGCCCTATCTAAGAATCAGATTCCCACACTGGAAATAAATTTAGAAAGAAAACTGTTTACAACAGACTAACATGTGGGCTGAACATGACCTTGGTAATGACCAATCATTTTCACTCAATGTTTACAGAATCGGAACCAAGGTCAAGAACTAGGTTAACTAAAAATAGAACTGAGCAATATTTTTGCATTCTAATCAGGCTTAAAGATCTGAACCGAACTTCTCTAGAAAAATGTAAAATCCAGTGAATAAAGTTATTACAATAACATGTAATGAAATAAAAATAAAATAAAAGAGAATTTAAAACTAACACACAAGCAATTAAATTACATATATGTAACAATATTGGCACATGATAAAATAATAATTATTTTCCTGTCCCAGAACTTATGATGATCTTTTTTTTCACCATGAAAATGTGTCACAATTTGCACCCCCTCCCCACATCATGATAGGAACATTTGTGCCTTCTGTACACATTCTACTTTCATTCTGTGACCAAAAATGTTCATGACTATATTGACAGGGCATTTGTGTCTTCTTCTGTATGCATTCTAGTTTCTTTTTTTGACTGAAATGGTTAAATAGTTTTACAGTTTCCACATTTTAATGAACCTAATCAGTGCGATTCTGGATACAACGTGGTACTACTGTGGACCCCATTACCAAAATCACACCACTGTATAACAATGAGGGTTGAAAGAAAACAAGGTGAAACTTAATTTTATATCATCATTTCCTTTTCACAACACCATTATTTAAAAATATTGATAGTGCCTACTATATCATAGTTGTATATATTATGCTATTCTCAGTATACCTCACCGCTCCGGTGTCCAAGTGGTTAGAGCATCTGCCTTGGATGCAGGTGGTTGTGGGTTTGAACCCTGACCGAGTCATACCAAAGACTTATAAACAATGGCACTAACAGCTGCCTTCCTAGGAGCTCAGTGTTAAGAGGTTAATATTAGGACTGGTTGGCCTGGTATCATGTCTGTGGAATGATGCCCCAGTGCTAGACATCACAGTAAACTGCCACACTGTAGACATTGTAGCGATATGACTGAAAAGATGTTAAAGCTACATTAAAAATCCATATCACACACACACACACACACACACACACACACACACACACACACACACACACACACACACACACACACACACACACACACACACACACACACACACACACACACACACACACACACACACACACACACAGTATATCACAGTTTGGTATATTTCACCCTATAGTCAGTATAACACAGTTCAGTATATAATGCAGTTGGTGGTGATGGACCCCGACTGCTGTGTTATAACATGGGAGAGCTGTATTGGTAAAACGGATAATTACATTGTCTGTAAAAAACTTTTTACTCAGTATTTAAAGTTATAGTCGACTTTGGTAGCGTTGGAGAGTTTCTTAAAAAAAATAAATTATGTACTACTATCAAATTGCATGTGACTATCTTTCAGATGTGATTTTTTATTTTCTTGTTTGTTTACAAATTTTAGGAATCAATGACTTAAAATACATATGTCTAGAAGTAAATGCCATTCATATTGAGGTGTGAAGGTGAAATGCAGCTAAATTATGTTCTTTTGTGTGCTGAGATAAATCAGAATAGTTAGTAACAATCACCACTAACACTATAGTATCATACATAAGTTTTCATATGCTTCTAATTTTTGTTGTGAAATTATAATTATTTTCTTTCCTCTAATGGTTTGTACAGAGAACTTTTTTCTTCTCATAAAGTTTTCAAAGTTTAGATTCCGTAAGAAAATGTTACATTCATCACTTCTTCCTTATAATGCTACATATGAGAGCCATGAAATATACTGTCTTATATTGAAGGGCCTTACAAAGAGAGAGTTTTCCAGTATTTTTACCAATAATTATTCATGTTCTCCAAGCATAATTAATTTAAAGTTTTTAAGAATTACTGATTATACAGTAATTATGTAGAAACAAATATTACTTGATGATTGCTCAGTTCAGTCTGTTTCAGGGTTTATTTACTAAGTGCTCATACAAGATATACACCAGTTTCAAATATGTGAAAGAACCTCAAATTGATACCATGCTATTGGATCAGGAACACAAAGTCAATCTGATGTCACAGGGATCAAAGTTGCTCAGGTATTGCAGTATGATATTTTAATGTTTACTTGCATTAAATTTGTCAAACATTCATCCAATGTTCACTTATTTATTGTACATTTTGATATTTATTTTTACCCATTATGATGATAGTAATGAATATGATGATCATGAAGACAATGTTGATGATGATGATGATGATGATGAAGAAGAAGAAGATGAAGGAAAAGGCAGTGTTGATGATGATGATGATGACCATGTTGATGATGATGATTGTCTTGTTGCTGATGGTGGCAGTGGTGATAATAGTGATCATGATGATGGATGACTCAACTTTACATGCTCCAGCCAGAAATGCTGGAGCCTGATTCGAAGACTTGGCACCACGCAGCAACCACCAGTTCAAGCTCACCCACTTGTCAAGTCAAATGCTGTAGCTAGCCACTTATTACAAGTGGCAAAAGCACCCTTGGAGAAACAGCACCGACGTCAAGTATGAGATGAGTGGTGACAATATTGCCGTCGGAAGTCAGATGAACTAGATCAAAATACTCCAGAGGCATTTACAACAACAGAACTTGAAATGGTGCAATGCAGCATCAGATCAGGCAAAGCAGCAGGATATGACAACATTCTTTCTGAGTTCCTGAAGTATCTTGGCCTGAAGGCAAAGGAATGGCTTGCTGCCTTTTTACACTTGGGTTGTTAGGGAAAAGTGCATGGCAACTTTGTGGTGCCAGACAAAGATTATTGTGATCCCAAAGCGTGGCAAAGATCCCCACAATGCAGCGAGTTATCAGCCAATCTGCTTGCTTTCAGTCTATTTTAAGGTACTGGAGTGCCTGATTCTCCAAAGAATTGGTCCTGACTTGGAGAATATCATAACTGTTGAGCATGCAGGCTTCAGGCATGGCCGTAGCATTTGCGATCAAGTCCTTGTCCTGACTACATTTGTTGAAAACGGGTTTCATCGGAACCTGAAATCTGGAGTAGTTTTTCTGGATCTAACAGCGGCATACAACATGGTCTGGCATGCACGGCTGTTGTTGGAAATTTCCGGAGTATTGCTGCGCTGGATAGTTGAGACTATTGAACTATTCCTTCGCAACAGGCGCTTCAGAGTGCACATCAGAGAGAGCTGCAGCTTGTGGTTTCGTCAGACTAATGGACTCCCATAAGGGTCTGTTCTTTCGCCAAGTTTGTTCAATGCCTGTATCAATGACTTACCTGTAACACAGTCACTCAAGTTCATGTATGCAGATGTCATTGCTCTTGGGATGCAGAGTCGCTCATTTACTGAGCTTGAGGGGGTACTGAACAAGGACCTGGAGGATATGACAGACTTCTTCAAGAAATGGTGTCTACAGCCAAGTGCAACAAAGACAGTCTGCAGTTTCTTCCACCTTAACAATGCAAATGTGAACCGTGAGCTTTGCATCCTCCTCACTGGGCAGCAAATAAAACACGACCTGACACCAACATACCTTGGTGTGACTCTGGACAAATCACTGACATTCTACAACCACCTTAAGAAAATTGGTATATGTTATCTTCAACTGTTCAAAATTTGAGTTCTGTTTAAACACATACCGTATGTACTCACATATAAGTTGAGTCATGCCACAGCCTGCACAGACCCATGTCTGTTATTGCATAATGCACTGGCAGATCTGGGTCTATGCAGATTGTTAGGAGTAATCAATAGAATAAACAGAATAAACCCAAATCTGGCAGTGCATTATGCAACTGCAGATAAGGTTCTATGTTGTCTGCAGTTGGACTCGACTTGTATGCAAATATAAATGGTAGTAGTTATTATTAAAGGAGACCAGAAATCAATGGAAATATAGAATTATAATAAAAGCACTATAGCAAAAAACTTATTCTGAAGAATCATCTGCGACTGTAATGCCAATATTTAAATATTGGCATATCTTCAAGGCGCTGAATTTCCATGACCTTGTATGCAAAATTTCCGCGCCTATTTGATTAGTTTTGTGATGTGACGTCATAGTAGCGACTCCAGCGTCCCGACTGGCAGTTGCCAGCGTAAAAGACAGTGCTGTTTTGCATTGCTTATGGGTGTAATGGCACATTAAGAAAAGGCTGTGGACAATTTTTTTTTTCTTTTCCAAAAGATAAAGACATAAAGAAAGTATGGATACATTATTGCAACTGAGTTGATTTCAAACACAACACAGCACTCAGTGCTCATTACATTTTTCAAAGGAATGTTATGAGAGGGATACTGAAAGAATGGCCGCTCTAGGATATGCAAATACTAGGCCTAGACTAAAAGTTGGTGCTCTTCCAGACATACTGTTGGATATTTTAAATCCTGGGAAAAGTGTTAAACGTGTGAGTTACAAAAATAGGCAGAAGGCCAAGTAAGTGACCACAAATTGCAACAATCAATTCACAGATCTTTTATCTACACCAGCAGTGCTAAAACAAATTTGATAGCCCGACACCTGGGGTCCCTCTAATTTTAGTTCAGGCCCATCTGTATTCAAAGTGAGGTGCCCGTCGGGCTTATCGAAAAAAAAAATTGTTTGCCTGAGGAAATGAGTAATGTATTTTCAAGATGTTGACATACATGCCATAACTCGGCACAATCTAAATCAAATCACTGCTGTCCTAGGTGAAATTGAGATCTGATTTTAGTGAAATGGAAGCTTTGCTAAAAATAAGATTCTAAACTCCTGACATGGCCATGTTTCGAGAAAACACAATTTTCAGTAATCTTAAAAAA
The DNA here is from genome assembly GCA_016617855.1 of Megalonaias nervosa. NCBI lineage: Eukaryota > Metazoa > Mollusca > Bivalvia > Unionida > Unionidae > Megalonaias > Megalonaias nervosa. Next base: position 78,282 of record JAECUM010006432.1, on the reverse strand, counting down.
TTGTAAATTTTTTTTTTTTAAAACAACAACCCCCCCTCCCTTTCAGTCTATGACGGTTACATGTAGTGTGTATAAACGGTAATCTGTAGTGATTGGAACTGATATAAAACTATCCCTTGGGCAGATTAAATAGCAGCGATTAAGAGAAAAGAGGTCAGGTATAAAATCAAAGTTTCAGATTAACTGGCTGACAATAGAAATTGGGGGGAGGCAACTGTTGACCCCATCCCCTTTCCCTAATGTGCGAGTGCTCAAGGGACGTGCCATTTCTCCCTGTGATACACCTTATAATCCCCCAGGACAAACCCCTTTTTCATATTCTGGTCAGCTGTGGCTAAACTGCAAAATAGCTAAAGTTTAGACTTCAGCACACAAGCAATAAAGCCAGTGTGACTAATTAACAGTTAATAATAATAATAATGAGGACTTTGTATAGCGCCTAATCTTTAGAAGCTCTAAGCGCTTTACAACATTTGACAACACTTAAAAAAACATATATAATGATATGATTACAAAATAAAAACAAACACCATGAAATTAGAAAACAGAATACATGCTGTAAATATTTAAGGTAAGGAAACATTATTAGGTCTTTAAGTCTGTTCTTGCAGTTGAAATAGGTGAGTTTTTCAACTGAGTTAAACCTTATCCTTGTATTTATCTTGTGAAAAAGACTGCCGTTCGGACCATGTTCGACAGTGTGTGTATGTAAGCACCAGCAATTGATTGGCAAATAAACGATTCCTTATTTTGTTGTAACTTACGATGCCTATAGGACTTCATTTTGACAGTTCAAGCAATAAAGCCAGTGTGACTAATTAACAGTTAATCCTTTTCTTGTATTTATCTTGTGAAAAGAACTGCTGGTCGGACCATGTTGGACAGTGTGTGTATGTAAGCACCAGCAATTAATTGGCAAATAAATGATTCTCTATTTTGTTGTAACTTACGACGCCTATAGGACTTCATTTTGACAGTTTAAATCTGCAGTCACAAGGTACCATACATGTGGCAACTGTTTTTCCCACATTTTATGTCCCACCTTATTTCCTTAGGTTTAAGTCTTAAGGCATGTAACACTGTTTACTGAATGAAAATATTTATTCTGAATTATTTTGGGTGGGGGGCACATATACTGCATGGTATATTTTGTTTTATTCCTTCTTTTAATTTAATCATGGTAATTAAACTTTACTTATACAGTAGAGGAAGGTCAGGTGTTAACTGGCCGAGTTTCTTTGGCAGAAATGGAGATGCAATTTTGTTTGCTGAGAAAATTACACAGCATTCACAGTGATCATTCATGGGATTTAAGCTAATTGGTGACAATTTCATTTTTTTAATTTTTTTTTTTACTATAGTACGGTTGTAGTGGTTTTTAAAAAATCTGAAATTTACGTGAATAATGTTTAATCTTAACATTCTATTTATTGAAGAAAAGAACTGTGGTGTGGTATTAATTATTTCGTCCAGTGCTGGATTTAGACATTTTTGTTGTTGTTGTTGTTGTTGTTGTTGTTATAGGGTTTAACGCCATTTTTCAGCACAAGATAGGCTACACATGGCGGCCAGTATTAATGGTGGAGGAAGAACCCGGGAAAACCCCGGAAAGAACCACCAATCCACGAGAAGCTACTGGCAAGCTTTCTCACATACCCACATTGGCCTAGCCTGAGACTTGAACCCACGCAGACAGAGGTGAGATGGCAGTGATCTGTAACGGTGAGCGCTTTAGACCACTCGGCCACTCGGGGCCCCGGATTTAGACATAGTGAGGCCCTAAGCTATGGGAAGCTGTAGAGGCCCTATTTGGTATAAAATAAATTTGAGAGACCCTTTCAGACTGGCCCTAAGCTGTAGCGTGTTTAGTGTATGCCTAAATCCGGCACTGATTTCATCACTACAGTATTCACAAGTGATAAAATAGAATATGGCATCTGAGGATTGCAAATGTTATATCTATTTATGTATGGTTTGGTGTTGTTTTTTTTTTTGAGAAATGAAATTGACTGACATAATGTGATAATCGGGAGTTCTCTGCAAAAAATCTGGAGATATTACTAGATCGAGAGGTAGGTGTGGAAATACCCCCAAATTGGGAGGTTTTTCTCCCGGCTTGAGAGTTGACAGGTATGAACTGTCCAGTCTTGTGGAATTTCAGTCACGGCCTGTGAGTTCATTCAAGTCACCAGCCCGGGGCCTGTGCCTGAAAAAAATTTTCTTTGAGCACTGGCCAGTACAGTACATAAACTATTATACTAGACGTGCATATATTATCAGATTTGTCAATACACTAACTGTAGCCTGTATGTAAAATACACTGTAATTGAACCATAAGAAGGAAGCTTCTTAATGTTTAAATTAATTATTTATGATTTCTGCTTTGCAGATTTATTTGTGGGTTTTTTTTGAAAAACTAATGCTTAAGTTACGACCGATGAAAACTGTTCTCAATGCCTTTTACACCTCCCCGATAATGGATATTGTTTCATACACAAGTCAGTCCTCGTTCTAGTCTCTTCGCCCAGAATTCAGTATTATCTCTCAGTGTTTCAGTGTTAGATGTATATTTTCAAATATTAGTCCTTAGGTGGTGTGTTGGGGATAGGTAATGAATATGTCATTTACATATAATACGATTGAATCTCATCCTTCTTAAATGAATTTATTGCATTGTGGTAAATTTTTAATTTTTACATTGGGCACCATCACTTAATCCTTATCACATTTTTGCATAGCACACACTGTATAAGTATTTATTTTAAAATTGCATTGCTTTTTTAAAATTCTTAACACAGTTCAACAGATATAGTTATGAGCATCTCTTGGAAATAGATTCAACTTTTTAATGTGCAACCCAAATCTGGTCTCCTCCTGTCTGTCTCGCTCGGCATGTTTCTGTTTCTATTCGATGACTGGCTAGTATTGCGTCACGGGACCACATGATCTGTCGTTTCATCAAAACTTGGAAAAGCTCTGCAATTTACGGAATCGTGGTATCTTCCGCGCAATATAATCATTACCTGCCTACGATATGTAATTTATAAACATTACAGCCGAATTAAAATTTGTAAAGCTCATGTAGGAATATAATTAACAGTCTGTGAATTTTTAAGGTATGTGAAATTGTTTAACTCTTAAATTGAAAAAAATTATCTGTTTGTCAAAAATTTAATAACCAATCACATCTTTAATGTATTTCAGGATTTTCCTGGATGTCACAGCCCTTGAATACACCATAGAAGTAACAACTTGCACTGGTCCCCAAAATTCCACTAGCTGTCTTGTTGACCTGTACACTAGAGCAGGGGCAGTGCCAACAGAGTGGCTGCATCAGAATTCTATCAACTGTACTGAGGCAGGAAATGGAAAATGTAGATTTTCCGTTAAGTCCCCAAATGTAAAATCCTGGCACTACCTGCTTGTGAAGTCCATGTCACATGATGACTTGGGTCTTACAGTTGTGATAAATGTTAAGGGTAAGTGGAACTATGCATGGCAAGAATTTATGTTTATGTTTGATGTCATCATTTGTTAGAAGTGTGTTTCATTGATTCTTTTGAAAATAAATGGTCAACTTTATACTATAACCAGTTAGCTCTCATAAGATTTAATATAAAATCTCAGGTGAGACATCTAAAACAGGTAGTTCTCCATGGATTAAATATAAAATCTCAAATGGGACATATAAAACAGTTTGACTCTACAAAGATAATATTTAAATCTCAGATGGGACATCTAAAATAGCTGTCTATGAATTATATATAAAATCTCAAGTGGGACATCTAAAACAGTTATCTTGCTACAGATTAAATATAAAATCTCAGGTGGGACATCTAAAACAGTTAATATCTCCATAGATTAAATGTAAAATCTCAAGTGGGATATCTAAAACAGCTCTCCATTGATTAAATATAAAGTTTCAGGTGGGATATCTAAAACATATTTAGCTCTACATGGAATAAACATAAATCTAGTTTGGAAAATCACTTTTCAAAGACCATAAAGAAATGTATTCAAACAAGGAGAATGCAAGGTTGCTGTATCAACTACACATTCATTGATAATTCTTCTATAACAATCATTCATTCATTTACATTATACCTAAGACTGCAGGAATAACAGACACTGTCATAAAAAGAAAATACTTTTCTTAATTTTTCTTATATAATGCCCATATTATATAAGGTACACATGTTCATAAATGACAAAATTCTTTTTTCCGTTAAAGGCTGAGTAGTAAGTTCATTTTTGGGTTCATCAAGGACATGGTCTGGCACCTGGCATGCATTGTGCATTAACCATTACATTTGCTATTTTCAACCAGTTTGCAACATATTATTTTCAGGAAGCAGTTTGGCATTCAGATTGTTAAATTGGGACAGATGATTCTGATCCAATATCACATATAGCTGCCAATACTAAAAACAATGTCTCATAAACAACTTGACAAAATTTGACTGTACCAACAGACAGCATATTGACAATAAGTTTTGAAACTTTGTATAAATGACGCTAATTCAATATCAAATTTGTATAAGTGATGTTTATCAAATGTGTATTATTAGAAATAGGACATTCTTAGACAACTTCTATTACTTATTTGATATAATTTTATAAAATTTTAACTGAATGTATTCTAGCATAAAGGCCGTTGAATTTTACCCCAATGATGCAGATCCACCATCAAAAATATGGCCACAGTTACAAAAAGTAGAACCTTATTAAAACAGATTTTTCTCTAAAATCGCAAAAAAAAATTTGACAAAATTTAGCAGAAAGCTTTATATTAAACCAAGTTAATTTGCCCTTCCAATTTTCTGTTAAGCTGATGTCAGCCAGGTGAGTAATCCCAGGTGTAAAATGCACCTCATGTGTTTATAGGAATGCAGTTACAAATGTGCTGTGCCTCTTTTGTTTTTCCATAAATGTAAGTTACTAATATATCTATTTCATATACTTGGAGAGCCTGAATAGTCAGTTTCTTTGTCAACTCTACAACAAGGTGGATTGTAGAGTTGACTGGGAACCAGACTTGAAGGGGTTGAGGTCCTGTCATTTGTGGTTTTTCATACATCTTCATGGTGAATCAGCACTTTAGATAAATCTTTGTAATGTACCTCAAAATATACCACACTGTAATCTTGAATATAAATGGAATCAGTCAGAAGTGGTTGGAAATAAAGAAATTATAACATATAATAATGTTTATTCACACAGCTTTGCAGCAGATTGCTTTTTATAAACAAGTTTACTTGTCTTTTTTCAGACTGTGACCCAGCTAATGGTTCAGAGATAGCTCCATACTCCACAAACATTAATGCCCAGGTTGCTCAACAATGTGTCCTTCACTCATTGCTTGATCGTCTACAATATTCTTCTCTATTTAAGATCAGGTTTGGCTACATAGTGAATGACACATTGCAGGACAATATACTGACATTGAAGGAAAATGAGACAAGAGTTCTGCCATTTGAAATTAAACCTGAACTTGACACAGGAGGAACACTAGCTGTCCAGCTTGCTATCAAGGAAGTCACTTCTGTTGAGGTACAGTGTTCTACGCTTGTTATTCATCTTGTTGAACTGTTATGATAGGCAAAATCTTAGGAAAAAATTGTTTTTATTCTTCTGTTGTGCTTATTTATTATGGTGAGCAATCCAAAATAAAGATAAAACATGAAACAAGTATGGGGAGGTTTCCTTCTCTGTAAATTCTGTCCATTTTTCACCAGTGAAAGTACCAAAATTAATTTTCAGCCTAGGGACATTATTCCAAAACTATGATGTTGTGACCTAGTATGAGATAAGAAGTCTCCCTATTTCCCAGACTTGTCTCCTGTTTTTACTCTAGGTCAGATAGAAATTTTACCTGCACTTTGAATAATGGTGATTAGGTGATATCGCCCATCCATATATGGCATTAGGTGATATTGCCCATCCATACATGGCGTTATTGAAAACATACAGTATATGCACAGGTAACATAATGCAACTCCTTCCACACTTTTACAGGTGATAGTTTTTGAAGATTAATTAGGTAGTGTTTTACTTTTGAACCACCACTTAATAGCAGTGATGGGAACAGTATACATACCTATAGCTGTTATCAAATGGGCATTGCAAGTGGTATATGATGAATACAAATGGTACATGATGTAGGCAAATGGTACATGATGAATGCAAATGGTACATGATGAATACAAATGGTACATTATGAATGCAAATGGTACATGATAAATATCAGATGGTACATGATGAATATCAGATGGTACATGATGTGTATCAAATGGTACATGATTGCTACATCTAATCTCATTTTGCAAATGGACTGAAAAGTATATAAAAAGAGTTTCTTTTATGAAAGTTTAATGATTTCATACCCTCAGCTTCAAAAGGTCAAGGCACAGATACTGTTAAAATGCTTCCAACATGTTGTCAAATAGTTTCCCTGCAGGATTGACCATGCTTCAACATTTGGGGTGACTTCAGGTCATGTACCATTTCTGCAATACTCTTTTTGAACATTTTGTTTGTAGTTTAGAAAAAAAATTGTCTTTTTTGAACTTTGTTTTTACATTGATACTTTTAGACGCCAAGATGTTTGTAAATTATGATGCAGACAACATTAGCAAATGACCCATCAGGGAAGCTCATCCTTGTATTGTTGTATCAGTTTCTGTGCTCTGCTACCCAGTACAGTGTATTTACATTTTGAGTGCCTCTGTGTTTCAAAGGTGAATTTATAATAATGTTTATGAAGAAATGATGTAAAATGATGGAACCCCATAGAGATGGAACCCAGTTTAGCAATTTTTCAGTCTGTTTCATTTAATACCATTTCTGGTGCAGCAGCAAATGTCTTGGGTGATGTCATATCAAAGAAACTAAAGGGAAGTTTGGGAACATGTTGCTCTGCATCACAGGTTTAGCTTGTACATTTTATAAAAATATACCTACCCCAACCATTTTATTTGTATGTTTTATAGCAGCCAGACACCAAAGTAACTATATTAGCATGCTTGCTGAGGGACAGAATACCAGTCTATAGGGAAGGAGAGTTTTGCATTGGAAATGGCACCTCCTTTGAATTAGAATCCCAGGGCTTTCAGTCATCTCAGGTCTATCTTCCATACCCAGAGCCAGGGGTGTGGTTCATCTCCATGGTGATGAAATGCAAGTCTGACAATAGCAGCAAAGCAAACAAAAGGTACAGTGCAAATTTTTCTTTGAATTAATTTCAAGATTAAAGATTACTGTGTTGAAAACAACAAGAAAATTGTACAATATTTTTGGAATAGCATTATGTAGGAATAAAACATATAGAAGTTCTGTTATGAAAATAATGTTATGGAACATTTACAAAAGATGAATCTAGAATTATACTAAAATTTTGGTTATACTGAGTGAAATATAAGTGATGAAATTGAAAGCATTTGAATTTTTATAAAATCTATGGCATGGCTCTCGCCTCTTCTAACAATGGCATGATCAGATTATATCACTACTTTAGGGCTTTGCATTAATGTCTTTTTCCATCATATTTTTCTATATTGTTTTTAATTATTGATAACATAATTCAGTTCTCTGCAAAGTTAGGAAACATTTTGGACTTAGGGGCTTATTAGGCAAAGTTGATATTTTGACATACTGTAAAATATCACCATCAGAAATCTTATTTACAATTCCTGTTTTTTAAATTTAGGCACTTAATTAATAAACTTATGTTTTATTGTATATGTGAAAATTTAATGACTGTGACCATGTGTAACAGCATATAGCATTAATCAGGGGTCAAGCTAGACTTGAATTTTAGGGAGAAGTGACTTCTCCTTTTGGACAGAACAGGGGGAAGTGAGAGCTCACCAGGGAGAAGTGGACACGAAGCAAGAAACGCAGTATATATATATATATATATATATATATATATATATATATATATATATATATATATATATATACACACATAATGTGTGTTCTCTTATTTAAATTATGCCCTCTATTTCCCAGTATTCACATTTGTATTTAAGATTGGATTTAAGCAATACTTTATTTTCTAGTAGAAAATTTTCTTAGTTATTTTGTCCATATGACTCTAAAAGAGAATAGAAAATGCACTGTAACAAAATTTTACTGAGTAACTAGATTACATTATTTTAATTGCAAGTTGGTAAAAATGCTTAATCAACTACCCTTAATCAATTTTTTAAAATATTTTTGTATTTATGTTTATATATACTTTTTAAAAGTTCACAATAATGGCACTTTCAAAGATTTCTAAACGCGTTTGACACAACCCCTGTACCATGTACATGAGGGCAAATGCACAGGTGTCCTCATTTCTTTGTTGCGGATAAAACATTACTGTAACTATTCATACATAACACACTAAAATGCATAAAATTACAGACATGGCTCGTTTATAGTTGGTATATGAACTAAACCCTTCTTTCCAACCGAATCAACACAGACGTGAGTGCATCTATTTTTTTAGGATGGGTTTTCGTAATGTAATCACTCACTTTATATAGCTTTATTACAACCATCCATGATAGGATTGCAAATTTATGATTTATTTATTTGTCTACTTATTTGTATTAATTTTAGGAATTGATTAAATAGTATCTGCTTCGCAGCTTTTTTCCGTATTTTCACAAATATGAGTCAAGTCAGAAAACAACTTTGACCTTACAACGCTTCTCGCGAATTCCACAACATAGCATTGTCTCATATGTTTCTGACCTATATAATTGCATTTTAAAGTTAAATCTTAAATAACATAATACCTAGGCTTTGCTTTCTATGAATTGTATATCTGTCTGTATATATCTGCTCAATGATTTATGAAAACAGACAATCTAATAAACTGATACTTCCCAGACTTAGCGATGTCTGCCATTTTTCCCCCCATTACTGGTATAATTATAGTTTCAAACTAATTTTGTGACGAAATAGTGTACAAGAGGCAGTTAAAATATCCAGATCACCACTTTTATTCTTAAAACACAAACTGCTATATACATAATATTGTTAAAGTTTCGAAACACGAGTATGTATGTTTTTATCAAAAAAAGGATAACATGCGCAAATCGGGTAGTGATAGGGGCCTAGTTGCCAACTCGGGAAATGGTCAATGGTCAATCAGTTTTCAAAACACATGCCTGTGAATGTGCAAGAGTTTATTTGTCAGCGTAACTAATATCAAAACTAGGCTTAGCTACTGACGGCTTGAAGAATATCTTTAGCTACAACTCAGTACTTGAATAAACCTGCCTAAGGCGAGGTGGCATCTCAAAATGTATTTGTCAATGTACCTCTAAAAAAAAATCACAGGGAGAAGTCATTTTCGCTTTCCTAACAGAAGAATGCGAAGTTTACATTTCTTAGGCGACTTAATTGCCCACTTCACCTAGTAACATGACCCATGATTAATATCATGTAATTTTTGACATTGCAAAAAATACCATCAATAATATAAATATCTATATCTAATATTTCAGACACCATATTTAGAATTTTTAAATAATTTTTAGTGGTATATAAAATATCTGGATACCAAGTACGTTATTATTTAAGCCAATGGAAAAAATTCAAATTGGAACATAAGCTAATGAATTCTCTACTCATACTAAAAGATGGCTGATTGAATAGATGATGATCAGATCATGAAAGTTCTTTCATTGCTTAAAATTATTGCTGAAGTTCCTCTGGCCCTTCCAGCCTGTTTGCTGTCTTCTACTGGCTGAGAGAGCCAGAGACCACCAGTAATCAAATCCGAAGATTTGTAATTCTGCGAGCGATCACCGTATTCTTACCACCAAATTGCTTTATTTAAACAACTTCTAGTCATTAACTAATAAGTGCAGAGGGCTTGACTTGAATGTGCTGGGCACATCAGTACACAGTAGGGCTATTAAGTTTTCAGAAATTTGGGAAAATTGATTGTTTTAGTTTGCATACATCTGGAGAGCAATAAAAGTAATTGTTTTTCGTGTCTGAATAATTGTGCTAATCTTAAAAATATTGGTGATGTTGGATTAAAACACCCAACAATTCTACAGAGTTAATCATGTGACTATTATATATTTTGTTCTTGGTAACAGTTCTGCCTTCCAACCATGTAACAAAGTGTCTACAGTCATATCTGCCCATATCATGTCTGAACCCTGCATGGATGGAAAGTGTTCAGAACATGGAAAATGTTCTGTATACCTGCATGGACAAGTGGCCTACTCCTCATGCCAGTGTGAAGCAGGTACAACTTGAACTTTTCTGGAGCCAGGCTCAGATTTACTGATGTTTTTTAAAAACACATCATTGTGAGTGAAAATAATGGGGTTGATGTTTAACATTTAAAGCATTTATTTTGTAACATTGCTTTTAAGGCTTCTTCAGATTTAAACTGAATTTGATTAGGAATGTACATCACCATTAAGGTTTCAGACTTTTGATTTTTAGTGTCTCTGTATTTATGGCATAGCATCCATTTTGTTCTACCAAATATAGTTTGTACTACTAAAAAATAGTATTAAAAAAAAACTTTTTGGTATTGCTAATATTAGTTAACAAAAGTACAAGTTGATGGGTTTACATGTCCAGTTTTATGTCAAGTTAGGTAAGTCAAATTTAGGCAAAAAGTATACTTGATTGGAATTATCTCCCACTGTTCCACTGATGTTTTGTATCGGAAATAATAGTGTCAAATGCTTTTGAAAGGAAATCAGAAACAATTTATTAAGTAATATTTTAAATTTTACTATAAATTCTTATTTGACATATAATTGAAAGAAAAATATTATAAAGATTATTAAGTGCAGAATATTTATGATAGTACAAACAACGACCTGGAATTATTTCCTGATAAATGTTCTCCCTTTTGATTTAAAGTAAATTAGTATTACTTCAATGTTTGAAACCATCTGTCTTCTCAATTTTTTTATCTTGGTGAGTGAAACAAATGCTCACTGAAATTTTGTGAATTTTGGTAAGCATATAATCAAAATCATGCAACAGGTTTTATACATTTTATTAATGAAACCACAAAGTAATGTAATCAAATGAATTGATTTTTAGGATATACCTCATAATGAGATATTAACATAAACAGTCGTCCCCCTCTTATACGGCCACCCCTTCTGCACCGGGAAAGTGGCCTTATAAGATGGGTGGCCTTTCCAGAGGGGGACTAAATTTTTTGTGAGAAGTATATGTAATGTACGTAGTAAGAAAGTTACATTCTTCAAAGCATTTAATATCTTCGTTTAAAAGTACAGTATTTCATGTATTTTTTTGTACCCTTTAATTTTTCGTACACAATTCAGTTATCAAAATAATAATTATTTAAATGTATCATAATTTTTCGTACATATCACTTTGTATTTTTCGAAAAAATCCATTAAATTATCGGACATAAAATTTCTACTAAGAAGATTTACGTTTGCAGAAAAGATCGAAAATAGCGTATTGCCATTTTGTTTTTACAAAAATTAATAATTATTGGTGAGAAAATGCAATTTTTGATGCATGAGCATGGGCGCCCACAGCATAGGTCAAGGGGGTCACGAGACCCACCCGGAAATCATACTGCAAATATAAATTCGGACAAGTTTAATCATGCAAATGAAGCTGAAAATATGTCACAAGATTCTGTTCAAAAGTCTTAGTAAATATTAGCTTTAGTTTCAGACTGCTTACTATACTAACTCTCCTGGCCGTGACTGACTGACCCCCCCCTGCAAAAAATCCTGCAGGCTCTCATGTGCATAAGCTCTCTTATTGTCATTACAATATCTACTGGTGTTTATTAACAAATGGACAAAGGACTTCACAGACCATACCTTTAAATATTATTGTTAATTAGTTCTCTTTATTAAGTCCGTCACCGTAACAAACCACCACGTGCATTTTAAAATGAGTTCGGAAGCCCTTTGATGTTTTCTTATCCAACAAAAATTACATCTCAGTACATGCTAAAGTGAAGACCACAGAACATTGGTCAGCTAGTCTTATTGTTTCATTATAGTCCTGCAAACATAAAATATAAAAACCTTGTCATATTTTATCATAAATATGAAAGTCACGGACTCCATTAAATCGATTCGTATATATACATATACAATCTTTTAAGTGTTGTTCTGTTCTGACATGGATATAATTAACATTTTTTTTGCAAATATATTCTACAATATACCCCACTGTTATCTTTATTGGCGAGTTCGAACAACAAGTAATGCGTATAATCGCTTGTCCTCATAACATCTGCTGTATGGACAACGGCTTCAATAGCACATTGACAGATTTTCATTTCCCTAAGAGAGCCTCATTTCCCTACTGGCAGCCTCGCTGATTTGACCTCTTCTGTCGATTCTTGCCCTCAATCTGGTTTCAACTAGAATAACCAAAGCTGTAAGCATGTTTATTTACTGTGTAAATAACACTGCATAGCCATGTGGTTGTTGTGACAACGTACATTGTAATTAAAACAAAAAGAATGAATTGTTGATTTAGCTGTGTTTATTGATAATGGAATATAGTAGGGTCGTAATACTTGAGGTTTATCACAATTGTCAGGTAACAGTCTTTTTTCTCTTTGCAAAAGTTACAAATAAAAACCACCCTGCATAAATACGGTCTTGTACACTGACAAAATCTTGTTTCATCTCTCTCTCTCTCTCTGACACAGACATGCACACAACACGTGCGCGCGTGCGCTCTCGCTCATGCGCATTAACTAAAACATAATTTCAATTTCTTTATTTTTTTATTGCAATTTGATAATGAGATTATTGTTGCTGTAAAAATGCAATAATTACTCGACAATGTGGACTCGTATCGTTGTGTACAATTGACCAATAAATAATACCCATAACTAATACATATTCAAACCATCTTAATCATTCTGCCAACATTACACAACATAACAGCTAAATATGCTCTAAATGCAGACGAGCTTGCACACTGAGACATAATCCTCTCTCTCTCTCGTTCCCTAATAACAACAAAAATCTTTTAGTACTTTTATTTTTATTGTAGATTCTTGAGTTGAGAACAGAATGAGACAGAAAATATACGTTTACTTTGTACGTTTGTACCGTTAGGTTGTCGAGTAGCGTGTGTTCCGTAGAACTTGTTCAGGTACGATCCCTTTAGTTTTCATACACGGTCAGTACCACTGAATGATCATTATTTATTTTACATATAATTTTTCATACACTGAAATTAATAATTATTTTTTCGTGTACGAAAAATAACATGAAATATGGTAAAATTAATTATTAAAAGGTTCTTCTTGTTATAATAATAGACTTATTTCAACTGAGTATGCATTAATAGTTCTTATTCTTGGTGTAAGCGTGATATGTGAGCGGGTGTTGTTGTCATGCACATTGCAAAACTATTCAAAAATGTCACTTAAATCTTGGTACATAAATAATTCTCTTTATGTTTGCTCCATTTTCCCACTGCTGCTGAATAACCTCCTTATCGGTTACGATGTTGTTTATTCGAGTCTTTTCAACATAAAATTGTTTTATTCGAGTCATTTCTACCTAAAATTGTTTGGCAAGTCCCACCTCCCCACCTCACCCGATGTCGTCCAGTAGAATAACCTGCTTTTTTCTAAAATAATCATCTCCGTTTGCATGATGACATGTTAATGTTTGGTAATGATTTAATCGAATGTTGCTAACTGTATGTGGTTTAATTATGCAGACAAAACTTTTGTAGAGCGGACGAAATACCTTCTTCATAAAGGAGGCGATAAATGTGTTGTCACGTGATTTTTCGGTCTTTGTCTGGTACCCTGTTTTGTTCAAGGTTAATTTCTCTGTGTGTGTCTGCACAAAATTTATTTTTAGCCTACGCTGACCCTGCTTTGATCTTGACAATTACGTCTGGTTGTAATCATCAATGTTGTGAACTACAAGACTGGTAAAACAATTTTTCTGCATTTAAACAAAATGCCATGTGTTTTTAAAGGTAGCGATCTTGTCACGTGATTCATTAGTCGCAGTCTGGTACCCTATTGTGTTTACATTTCTTTACACTAAGTGAGAGAAGCCAAAACGGCTTTGATATGTACACAGATTTGATCTGAACAATAGCACCTCACGGCTGTCAGGATTTGTAAACTTGACAATTATTGTCAGTAATAATAGCCACTAATTGTGAAAGAGAACAAGCTCAACATCTTACTAAGGGAAGCCATAAAGGCTATCAAACCATTTTCCCGCTGACTTGTGTATTGTACATCAATACCACCACTTCTCAGCTGTTACTACTGTTCAATAATTGTAATCGTAACAATTATCAGAGTGACTAAACTGGACATCTCATGATAACACAGCAGTAAGGCTAATCGGATTACGTGTACTTACCTTTTTGTATGGATTAAAATTTTAGTCTTTCTCGGCTTTATGGAATAAATGTGGCTTTTTGTGAGGCATAAATTATATAATATTAACCTTAGTGGTACATGTACTTTAGTCAACACTTCTTTAAGTAACGAAAACCTGACATTGGGAAACAGAAATCGGATTACTTAACACACGTTATGAATAAAATACTGGTTCTGGATACATATTACAAAATAAAATGCGGCCGCTTGTGAGGGGGTAAATTTTATATTTTTGCACTAACATGCTGGCTGCTGGTTGCGTTAGCAGGGTGGCCTTTCGTGAGGGGTACTTTTGAACACAAACTCTACGGTGCTGACGGATTATGGCCGTAAGGAGCAGGTGTCTGCTTGTCAGGGGGGCCCTTCAAGAGGGGGACCACTGTATTAAAATATATCAGTGGCTATATCACATTTGGAACTACTTTCATTTTCCATTTATGAAGTTTATCTGTCCTTATGTATTTTCTGCCGACCTGAATTTCCATCTTTAGGCCTATTTTATTTCAAGACTGTTGACCTTCTATTATACATTTATGTAATCAATGAAAAGTCTTTGTCAGAAATGCATAAAAATTAACCCCAAACAACAAATGGCAGGCTTCAAGTATTAACTTTTTCATAATTAGTTTTCCACATGAATCTTAACTTTTTCATAATTAGTTTTCCACATGAATAATGCAGACTGTCAGTGATTGAACATATATGACTTTTTGCATGAAAACATCCATTAATTTAACAAAATACATCATTTAAAGCATCATATGTACAATCTAAATTTATGAAAAGTCATTTCCTAAAATTATTGTAAAATTTTGGAATTTCTTTTTATCAATGAAGTAATGCAGCTGTTACGACATTGACTCGGAATGGAGAAACAAAGTCATGCAAATTGACGGTTTTTGCCTAAAAAATATATAATAAAAGAAACTATATTTTGTTTTAGTAGATATAAGGAAATATTTCACTCATGAAATGGAAACATGTATTGGCAATAGTGGCAAAGCCACATCACTTGTGAAATATTTTCTTATATCTGATAACAAATGTAGATATCTTCTTTATATTTTACTGTCTCTGATATTTTCCCTTTCCATGTATGGTGTCAAGCCATCATGCATTATGTATGTAAAGAAGAAGTGAGCCAGTACTTGTGGTATATCCTCACTTAAGGTACTCAAGTGTTTAGCCTGAATTTACATAAAAAGAAAACTTTAAATGCATCCCAGATAGGGTTGAAAATTATCTTTTATTTCTTACTTTCAATTGATGAATTAGTTGCTTCATTTGATGCAACTAGAGTCTTGAATAAACACTTACAAAGTCAGTCATGCCTTATTTTTCTACTTTTAGAAAAAAAGAAACATGCATTTTTTACTGCAAGTTCTGGTTCACTCACTGGTAGGAAAAAAATTCTTTTTAAATATCTTACCAACAAAGGATGCATCTTTTTTATATATCTTACCAACAGAGCATGCATCTTTTTAGGCTGGAGGGGTTATGCCTGTACTGATGGTTCTCATGCTGTGTCTATTGATGTTCAACTGCAGGAGTTACTGTTCCTGACACTTAGCAACATCTTTTTCCTGCCACCTATAATCCTAGCAGTCTACAGACAACATTTTGTGGAGGCATTTGTCTATGCTTACACCATGGTATTTTCAGCTGTGAGTTACTTTTGATATTTTCCTCTGCAAATAAAGAATGCAGTCAAATTTTTTTATAGCCATTGTTTTCTTTGACTATATTTCTGTTTAAAAAATGTCAAGTTTGTTTACTGTTTGGTTGAGTACTCTATTCTATTTTCCCAACTTCAGATTTAGCATCACACATATTACTTTTATTTTCCAAAATATTTATTGATAATGTAGATTAGAGTGTTACTTTATTTTAGCTTTATTCCAAATATTTTGTCATCAGATATGTTTGATTTATCACATTAATGTTAGCAAATAAGTCCTGCTGCCTCTTGAATCCAGCCCTCCTGACAAGAAGTGGTGCAATGCTTTTGGGTTTGTTATTTCCAGTGTTTTTTTTTTTATTTCATTTCAGATATATATCGATAACACAGTGTGCTAAATGCAGGCAGTTTAACATCAGCAAGGACAATCATAACATGTGCCTATTCAGCACAAAATGAATGTCAGTTTAATCCTGCAGTTCATAGTCAGAGGAAACTTGGACCAATGTGGTGCAGAAAAATTTGAAACAGAGAGAGAGAGGACAGGTGAAGTCAAAGTCAGTGGATAGCAGTATCTGAGTTTCCATCCAAAACCCTTGTCAGTGACTAGTGTAGTGGGGACACTATGATTGCACCTCCACCTGCTGAGATTCTTTGAGCTATGCTGTCAGCTACTTTCATGTCCCACCAGGTAGAGATGGAGAATTGGATGGTGTCTGATGTGTCCATGCTGCAAATGTTCCAAACCATTGATCAAGTTGCAGATACAAAGACTTTTCTAGAAGACATCTTAGAAAGCTTTGGAGGCATTGATATCCTTCCATTAATGCATGTTTCAAATGCATGTTTGGAATTGATGCAAGATTTTTCTACCAAACTTTTGACAGCCTATTGGGAGTAAGTCCCTTGTATGCCTTAGTGCCTGTAAGTCATACTGCCTGGGCTATGATACTGTTTTCACTGCCATGTTCTACCAGCCATCATTGCTGTCTAACTGCCATTTCAGTTACTGACCATCCAGTCCAGCCATTTGGCCATCTATTTGTACTGAGTAATGACTGGAGGTCACTTGTATAAGTGGGCTGTGACATTTTATACAGAACCATATGGGGACTGAAATAACTGAACTGACCATTTCATGGTCCAGCTGACTATGAAACCAGCATTCCAGCTTGTCAATCAATTCAGCATTCTATCCCAGTAACACATACCTTGTTGGTGCTTTAATGGCTGTCCAGCCTGAGGGTCTGATGTTGGCATATATTGTGGAGAAATACTGTTATGCTGAGAGATGGTGGTGATACTGTATCCATTGTATCCATGCTAAGGACATGATCATGGAAGCATAGCATCCTGCACAGTAAATTAGTGGAAAATCTCTATCTGTTGTCTCACTCTAATTTGACGATGGAACAGACATTAGCTCTAAAGTTACAGTCAAGGAAATTTTCCGGATACTGTCACTCACACCTGCCAACCCTTACAACTTGATCATAAGTCTTATGGAAATGACCCATAAAATATGGACTTACAGAATAAAAGCAAAAGTTATGGAAATATGTTGCTGTAAAATCCAGATACTGGATTGTCAGTGTTTAATTTGGATCCAGGTTTCATATTAGAGTCAGTGGAGTTGGTCAGGGAACCAGACTAACTTTACTGGAGTTACCTCAGACTCTTTAAGGTGCACATATTTTATCATGCAGAATGTCTGCTTGATCAAGCTATTGTTTAAAGAATTTTCTAAAAATGGCATCTGACAAGCTATACATGTTCAAGACAAAAGGGGCATTAACCTCTTAAATAGTTTTAATAGTCAGTACAGAAAAAGGACTATTCAGAGTCTAGCTGAATGTCTTGAATCAGACTTCTGTACATTTTCCAACTTGACAATAGTAGTACATATTTTGTTACAATCTTACTGAAAACTGGTCTAACATTTGCAAATAAGATTTGACTGCCTTACTGAGAAGGTCTTGTTTGGGTTACTAAAAACTGGTATAACTTACTTAGGGTTGGCTGCTCTGTGTCGCAGAGTGCCAGCTGCTGCTGTCTTCCAGATTCTTTTTCCACATCATTATCTGCCACAGTAGAGTGCCTACTGCTGACCCTCCTGCAGTTTTTTGCACACTTTGGCATCTGCTACAATTGAGAGATGGTCAAAGGCAGAGGAATTGATGGCTGAATTTCACTTAACAGTGGCAGTCTTGACCAGAACTGAATTTCAGAAAGCAACAGAATCCCCAGTCACAGAGGCAGTATAATAAAGAGGAAAAGAAAAGCAAGCTTCTGTGGGTGCCAAACATCTTCACTTTGAGCAATCTTGGATCGACCTTTTTCTGCAAAATGAATGGTGAGTGATCCAAGCTGTTTCAGTGAGACTTTGGATTTCATTTACCCAACCTATCCCCAGTTTGTGTTCCCCCTTCCATAACAGAAAATCTGGCTGATCAATGGAAGGCAGACATTTTGCTGAAGGAAATTAATTTTGCTCTCCAAGCATTCAGTAGAGAGGGTCTCCAAGTGGACAGTAGAGAGGATCTCCAGGCAGGCAGCAGAGGGGGTCTCCAAGCAGGAAGTACAGAGGATTTTGAACTCTCCAAGTGGGCAGTAGAGAAGGTCGCCAAGCAGCAGTAGAGAGGGTTTTCAGACTACTTTTCAAGCAGTAGAGAGCATCTCCAAGCAGGAAGTAGAGAGGGTCTCCAAGCAGGTAGTACATAGGGTTTTCATACTGTACTCTCCAAGCAGGCAGTAGAGAGGATCTCCAGGTAGGCAGTAGAGAGGGTCTCCAAGCAGGAAGTACAGAAGGTTTTCAAACTGTACTATCCAAGCAGACAGTAGAGAGGATCTCCAGGCAGGTAGCAGAGATGGTCTCCAAGCAGGAAGCACATAGGGTTTTCAAACTGTACTCTCCAAGCGGACAGTAGAGAGGGTTTCCAAGCAGGCACTAGAGAGGATCTTCAAGCAGGCAGTAGAGGGGGTCTTCAAGCAGGCAGTAGAGGTCTCCAGGCATGCAGTAGAGAGGTTTTTCAGACTACTCTCCAAACAGTAGAGAGCATCTTCAAGCAGGCAGTAGAGAGGGTCTCCTGGCAAGCAGTAGAGAATATCTCCAGGCAGGAAGTAGAGAGGGTCTCCATGCAGGAAGTACAGAGGGTTTTCAAACTGTATTCTCCAAGCAGGCAGTAGAGAGGGTTTGCAAACTGTTTTCATGGGGTTTTATTCAAGACTTTTTCAGGTGCCAAAAGTCAGTGACACACTCAGGCATTTGATAAATCTCAGTTGGCTTGTCAAATATATAACTCCGTGAAAATTATGATTGGAGTAATCAGTCATTGAAACTTTCCACCCAAAGAGATATATGTCCATATCCCTATCCATCCAACTTCATGCAAGTTCCTTCAATTTGCCTTCCAAGGAACAGTTTACCAATATCATACTCTACCATTTGGTCTCAGTATTATCAAGCTATGGATCATGACCCTATTCAGGTCTTCCTCATTGACAGCAACTGCAGTGTACCTGGATGACATCCTTCAAAAACACATAAGTTCAATTTTATTTAAAGATGCAAACATTCTTTTTCTCACATTTTACCTTCCTAGTGATTATTATGAACTAGCAGAAGTAAGATCAAATCCACTTCTTGCACTTTATCCATCATGGTGTGCAATTTTTTACCATCTTAATTTTGTTTGTTTTCATCCCATGTGAATTGTATAGAGTTTTGAGCTTTCAGAGTTGATCTCCAACATGAAGTTGATTTCCATGAGAGAGTTTCTGCAGCTCCTTTGCTAATATTGGTGGCAAACCTGATTCTTCTCAGCTGCCATTTCATGCACCCACTGCACACTGCAACTGAAATAAGACATTGGAGGCCAACACTAAACAGGGATGAGGGGCTTGAATTACCCACCCATCCCCTCGTATCACATGATTTTTTTTGGTAAATTATGTTGGTCTGAGAATATTAATCGGATCACATTGCTGTTAAGCCCTCCTGCTTAATCCCACAATGTGAGCATCCACATTGATTTTTTGCTGTAGAGTCAAATGGTAAGCTCTATACATGTAGCCAACATTGTTAAAGGGAGGTAATTTGGAAGAGTTTCTTCCCATTGTATGCTAAATAGGAAGAATAAAATTATTTATTTGTCTTTCTTATGGGGCAGGATTTGAGAGGTGTCAGAGTTTATTTTGTAATGTTCATATGACTGAGTGAGTAGTCTTGGGGAAATGTAGTTTATTAACAAATTTACTTTATTCTGTCATCTATAATGGAAATTTGTTGAGGCATGGGACATTACAACTTTGTTCTGTTGTTAGTTTTGTTTTCCCTTTGCATCTTGCAAATTCATCAGATTTCATAATTTTTCTTTGCAGAATTTTTGTTACAGTTGCGGTTTTTGTTTCCAAAGTGACAGACCCAGTCCCTTTTCCCAATTAGCAGTTTAAATCCATGTAAGTTAAAAACAAATTAAATTGGATAATGTAAACTATAAACCTCATTTTTGTTCATGTATTTTTTAACTTTCAATTTTCAGATTTACCATGCATGCGATGGAGACAGACTGAATGTCTACAAGTGGTGTCCTCTCCGATACTCTGTCCTGAGTTTCTGTGACTTTTTGGGGTCCTCTGCTTCCATCTGGATAACCATTGTTGCCATGATGAAACCTCCTGACAAGGTCAAGGCCATTTTACAGGTTGCTGGGCCAATGTCCTTGGCAATCGGAGTTCTTTATGATAAGACCAGCTATGTGCTGTTTGCTGTACCATGTGGAATTGGACTGATAGGGATTATTATTTCCTGGGTGAGTATGCATGTGTAGGTTTTAATGGTACATCACAGGGCTTAAGATAAGCAGCGTGTTTGTTTATTTTAGATAAGTAAATTGGCTAAACATACATAAAGAAATATTTCAGTGCATTAAAATTATGAAAAACAATTTAATTTTTTAATATTTAGTCACAAGCTCAGCATACTTAAAAGTGCCATAAGCTGTGTCCTTGTTTTACTGTTGTACATTCAGTCAGTATCAACTATTCTGTTGGAACAGATTCCAGATGATTCATTCACATTTGAAATGATAGTACTTGATGACTCTGAGAATATTCATTCTGGTCCACAGATTTAGGTATTGAAGAAAGTATCATCTTTTGCAAAGCTACAAAATTGACACACACAAAAATAAATCAATTCACTGTGCAAAAATGCTGGTACATGCCCATTTTGTTTTTTTTAAATCTCCAATGGCCAAACAATGATAAGGTTGGCGTCCAGGGTTTGTCACTTGTTATCAACTGGAGGCTTTGAGAATTTTGCTCCTTTAGCAGTATTCAGTGCTTAAGAACTGGGTGGTGAGGGTCATATGGAGTTATCAGTTTGATCCATGACAAGGCATCTAATGCTACATTTGGTTGGTACCAGTCATAAGAAAGAGATGAAATACAAAAAATTGTCCTGTTTTTTATTCCAGACTTGTCGATGTCAGTACAGAAAGCAGTGTTACCCTGCTAAGTGGAGATATGTGTTGTGTCTGCTGCCGGGCCTGATTTTAGCTGCAGGAGGCCTTTGTATCTTTGCTTTTATTGAAACCAAGGAAAACTACCTCTACTTGCACAGTGCTTGGCATGCAGCCATGGCACTTTCTGTCATCTTCTTGCTGCCTCCAGGCAAAAGGAAAGGTAAAGTTGCCTAATATTCTGGTATATTATAAAGCACTTGCAAAAATCTTAATATTTTATCTCTCTATAAAGTGTTTTGCACAAAGGTCAGAAGCAAAGAATGCATAATGTGATTGCAGTATTGATACACAAGCAAATACCCGAGTCAGACACATAAAGCATCCAAACTCTGTGGTCTTTCTCAGATGTAAGCTTATGGTCCTTGATTGTTTGGGAGAACATCCTTAAACATCTATTGATTATGAAGAATGAAAATTACAATTATTAAAAGTTTCATATTCTTCTTAAATTAATAATTCAAAACAATAGTTTTTTTTGCCCTTTCACAGACAGCAATAAGTTGTGGTTATCATTTTAAACCAACCATTGTGTCCAAAGACTTTGTGAACTCCCATATTTACTCACATGCAAGTCCAGTCCAACTGCAAACCATGCAGACCCAGATCTGCCGTTACATAATGTGCTGGCAGACCTGAGTGGATGCAGTTATTTAGGAATAATCAGTAGAACAAACAACACAGACCCTGATTTGCCATTGCATTATGCAATGGCAGAACAGGATCTGTGTTGTTTGTTCATTTTGACTTGACTTATAAGTGAGTATGTGTGGTAATCTCTGTTGCTGTAAAGTCTGATAGTACTTGAATTATGCAACGAATTAGTCATTCCAAATATTTTAGGGAATTACAGAAGTTTTCATTAGATACAGAGATTTTTTTGTCACAGGTTGAATATTAGTACTCTATGTTAGTGAATGCTTTCATTTAATTGCATATTGTACAAGTAATGGTACTCTGTGCCATTGAGTACTTGCATTTGGTTGCATATTGTGCAAATAATGGTATTCTTTGTCAGTGAGTGGTTACATTTAATTGCATTTTATACAAATAACAGTACTCTGTGCCAGTTAGTGCTTGCATTTAGTTGCATATTGTGCAAATATTTGTACTCTATGCCAGTGAGTGCTAGCATTTTGTTACATACTGTACAAAATGTGTAGTCCTCAATGCTAGTGTGTCCTTGCATTTAATTATATATTTTACTAACCAGTTAATGCTTGCATTTAGTTGCATATTGTATAAATAATTATACACTATGCCAGTAAATGCCTGCATTTAGTTGCATATTGTACAGTTATAAGTTTCATTAACAGTATATATGATAAACAATTTGTAAAATGACTACTACAGTTTTCCATTTCTCAGTATTGTTGCTGTGACATTGCTGGATGTTTTATGACAGTGACATTGAATTTTTATAATGTAACATTATAGAACTGAAAATCTGGATATTATATGATGTTTCAGGTGAAAAGGTTAAATGGCAAGGTCATATATAGTATTTTCTAAAATTTGAAGTTAATTGTTAAAAACTTTAAAGTAGATGTAGGCTGACCACTCCTGACCCTGGGTTTTTCCCTTGGGTGGGGTCTTGAAGTAAATAATTATAATTGGGAACGTATTTTAAAGTTTTTTTTAATTGCTTATGTTTTCATAACCCGTATTCACTTCATATTGTCTATATATTGTTCCATTTCCCTAAGTTCCACTCCTGTTTCGTGTTTTCTGACCTTGGGTGGGCCATTGGGTCAGGTATTACATTGGGACACCTGTTGGCCAAAGTTTATTTCTTCATTTATACTTCCTTTGCCTTTTGATCAAGACACTTCTTGTTTTGAGTATGACCTCATGGATCCTGCCCTTGTTTTATGTCCCTGAATGGGGTCATATGGTCAAGAAGTACACACAGAGTTTTGTTCTCAGTTATATTTTTCACTTCTCTCCCCAGCCCCTTATGACTATATTACCTCTGGGTTGAGAGGGTTGCATGTTGGACGTGCAATCATGCAAATCCCCCCCAAATTTAATATTTCCCACAAGATTTTGAATCCTATGCGGGCAAAATCATGCAAAAAATAAGAATTGTGTGCATTTTTTCGTGAAGAATGTGTTATTTTGTTAATTTTTTTGCTGTAAAATTCCCATTTGTCACTCTCGGCAAATATGTTGTACTTGTGTAGTTGTATATATGTCATGTATTTCTGTGTCATGTGCTCAGTTCTGATTGGTTAATAAGAAAGGTCAGAAGAGCATGTTTGATACGATTCTGGCTTGGCAGGACAACTTGTTAAATGGCAAAATCAGTTAAAATTCTGACACTTTTTCATTATTTTAGCAGTAACACTTCTAATAACAGTCAGGGTGCAGAAGTTTCTGTCAGTAGGCACAATGACAGTGAACAAACACTTCCTCAGGCTAATCCCGTATCGGACGATGCTAGTGATGATGTGGTTAAAGATGGTGGTGATGAAACTAATGGTCCATCTAACGCCAAGAAAAAAAAGTACTCTTTCATTTCAGACTGGAAACAAAATTGGCCATGGCTGGAAATGAATGAAAAAAATGAGATGCTTTGCAGATGGTGTGTAAAAACTGGCAAAAAAAATTCTTTCACACTTGGAAATGCTAATTTCAGGACATCAACCCTTGACAGACATGTTGAATTACCAGCTCACAAACAGGCAATTCAGGATTTAAAACTAAGTGAAAATCTTAAAACTACATGCATGGCAGCTATCAACAAGAAATCTGAATCAATTATTCATGCTATGTCAGTTGCCTATTACTTGGCGAAGGAGAATATTGTTTCTCTAAAATATGGCTCTCTTTTGGATTTTGTTGACTTTCTGGGTGTTGGTGTTGGCAACATAAGAGTAGGAGGAAATGCAACATATTCATCAAGGGTTTCTGTAGAGGAATTTCAGGTAAGTTCTTTTATTTTATTTACATTTTTTCTATTGAAATTTAGATGGAAAAATGGTATATACTAGCAAGCAACCAAAACATGATCAGTTAGGTTCCAATCAGTGCATATCTTGAGGAATCCCTGTGTTACTAAAAATAGCACCAAGCTTCATGATTGGCCAATGAAATTCCATTCAATAGCTTGTCATCATAACTTCCTGTCAATGTTTAATGGTGGATAATGCTTTTCTTTTCTAATCAGTTTAGATTATTGGTACCTGTTTTTTTTTTACATGAAATTCTTTCCTGTCTAGACAGGTCACATTTCAGTATCACTGTATCGGGTTTTCGTGTGTTTGAAATGATGATACAGTCGCGGTTGTTTGAATATTTTCCTGAGCATGTAAGGAGTTACTGTCGACATCATGATACTGTACAGTAGTCAGACAAATCCCACCGCTTGAAACTTATAATGCTTTAGCAAATAAGTTATTATTATTATTTGCTTTGATGATAATTGCAGCAAATGACATTGACCCTGATCTGCTTATTTCACAACTGTGCATATATAGGGACCCATGAATAATGTATATAATACCAACATTTTTTGTTTTTAAAATCATCATATGCAGACAGGCATAATTGCTTCCTTCATTACTATAATTGAATGACTTTAATTAACAGAGAGAGAGAGAGAGACTGTAGTGCCATATTATTTTAGCATTTAAACACCTTGATGGGATTTCTGAAAACGAGGACCGAATTATCACATGGCAACATCCTTAGACATTCCATGGTTTTAGGTTAAGGTTCTTGCAGAATTTGCATCTGATTTTGGTCATTTTACTTGGATTTTTTTAATATATTTGTTTTACATTTCTCAAATACTTTAATAATAATAATAATAATGATAATAAAATACTTTTATACTTTGATTTATCATTGAGCTTTATTTTTTTCCAGGATTGCATAGCAACAGTGATAGAATCTGAGTTAATGCAGAAAGTACGATGTAGTCCATTCATTAGCATCATAATTGATGAGAGTACAGACATTTCAAATACCAAGAAGCTGGTCATTTATGCCAGAATCATTGAACCAACCATGTTTGTTTCTACAACTCATTTTCTTGGTAATGTGTCAGTGGAAGGCCAATCACACACTGCTGAGGTTCTTTTCAAAGAAGTTGTCCAGTTCTTGGAAAAGAAGGAGATTCCTCTTGAAAAAAGTTGTTGGTTTTGGCAGTGATGGGGCATCAGTGATGACAGGTTGCAAAAGTGGTGTAGCAACACGGTTCAAGGAGAAAAGCCCTCAGCATTCATTGTATGGTTCATAGATTGAATTTGTGTACCTCTCATGCATTAAAAAACATTCCGTACCTCAAAGAAACCTTTGAAGGCACACTTAAAAGAACTGTACTATTTTTTTTAATAAATCTGCCAACAAAACAGCTGAATTGAAGGAAATCCAGAACGTTCTGGACAGTCCTCAACTGAAAGTCAGAGAGGTGCATGCAATTAGATGGCTGGTGTTTTATGATGCACTATATGCAATTTTCACAGCTGGGGGCTCTCGTGAATTATTTCAAAAAGAATAACAAGACAAAAGAGTGTCAAGACTTGTTGAATAAACTCATAGACTACAGATTTGTGGCATACATGAATATTATGATGCATATCATACCTCACTTAGCACAGCTAAATATGCTTTTACAGAAATCTGACTTGGATATAGCAGCTGTGTCACCAGCACTTGATATTTTGAATTCTACCTTACAGAAAGCAGACACGGGAAAATCCTATCACCAGACTGTATATCTGAAAAATTGAAATCATCTAAGGATGGAGTCAAAATTAAAATCACTTACAATGGTGTTGAACTCAGGTTACGCAGGAGCACATTGAAAAAAGTTTCAGATGATGTATCTAACCTTTGCCACAAGTTTGTTACAAATTTGCAGGTGGAGATGGCTGCAAGATTTCCAAAGAGCAGCACACAGGTGGCAACAGCATTTGAGGTTCTTGGTCTACATAACCTCACGTTCCTATCTTCTGAAGAACAAGAAATATATGGTTATGACAAGATAAAAATTCTCTGTGATCATTTTGGTCAGGAGAAGAAATCAAAAGAAGCAATCAGTCCCCCTATGTGTGACCCAAAACATGTTTTGACAGAGTGCCAAGACTATCATTAAAAGAGAAATGTACCCTAGAGACAAAATGTGCAGACTCTGGCAGATAGTACGTCAACATCATGCAGACAAATTTCCAAATCTTCTTCAATTAGCATCAGTGGCCATGGTTATGCCATACCAAACGACTGACTGTGAGAGAGGATTCAGCAATCAGAATTGAACCAAAACTGCAGGAAGAAGTCGCCTAGAAGAAAGGGTTCTCAACAGACTCATGATGATTTCAAATGAAGGACCTCCTCTGAGAGACTTCAACTTTAACAAGGCATTGGTAGAGTGGAGGATGAGGAAGGACAGGAGGCTATTTAGGAAATAGTGATCATATTTGCAGAATAATGCAGTCACAATTACAGTCAGTCTGGATGCAGATGTATATATGTTTCAGTTAAGAGTTAGCTGTTATAGAAACTGTATATATACTTTCTCTATTTCATTTTGAGCTTTGGACTTTTCCTTAAAAATTATTTTTTCTCATCCATGAAAGAAAAATATATGCTCTTCTGATCTTTCTTAGTATGAATTTGTAACCAATCAGAATTGAGCATGTGACATGCAGGAAGTACATGACACTGTTTTTTAAGATTGGCCAGAGGAGTGACACTATTTGCAGTCTGTGGTTTGATTCTTTAATAGTTAGTGTGTAGATAGAATATTGTTATTAGAAAACATGACTTTGATGTCCGTTTTAAGTGTTACACTATAATAAACAGAAGACATGATATGCATTTAATGCACTTATCATACTTGCTATTGCTCTTTTTGAATACATTGAGGTTTTTTTACACCATACTGGAAGGCCCTTCTTATGGCTATTTTGGCCCCCACCTTTTTCAGATTCAGTGGGGGCAAGTACCCACATTTATCAAATCCTAGATGCAACCCTGTTGAGTCATGGGATCCATTTTCAGAACACTACAAAGTTACTAGTGCTCTAATTCCACCTCTGTGTTTTAATAAGTATTTATCTATTTCAAATTTGGAATATTATAGGGTTGTGCTATTTGATGTATCAACAGTTCACCTTGAGGCATACCATGTGTTTCTTAAAATACATTTCTTGTTCTTTGTTAGTATCCATCATTACCAAATGCTGTCTTAATATTTTCTTGTATTTATGCCTCCAGTGTGAAAACAGAGGTGAGCCTCTTGTATTTCTGTTATCAATCAATTATTTAGCCCAACCTTTGTTTTGTCCATCTCTTTTGGTTTTATTCTGTTTATCTATAAACAACATACCTCAATTGCATAAAACATCTCAACTTTGAGTATGTAATTTACTCAAAGTGCAGCTCATATTTTAGAACATTTTTAATACTGAACAGACCATGAATGAGATTCCAGCATTCTACAACTGTGACAGAGATTTACAGGAATTGACAGCAGCTTTATATTGTTGTACAACCAAATTTTGTTCAAATCAATCATGGGAAACATCTCCTGTAAATCTATGCTACAGAATGATGGAAATCTCATTCAGGGTTTGGTCAGTATCAAACCTTCCAAAGTAAGAACTGAAATTTGAGTAAATTACATGCTCAAGGTTGAGATATTTTATGCAATTGAGGTCTGTTGTTTAAACATAAAGAGTTTAAAAAATACCTTATACTGATGGTTATGTTTTTTTATACACATTTTACAGAATTTCGTCTTTTGACATTTTATATTTTATCTTGTACATACTATTTACATTTATTTGGAGGGTTTATTTTCTGAAATTTTTGTGCAATTTAGTTTTACATTTTTTGCTCTTTACTTTAACTGCACCATATAGCCATTTTTGTGCTCAGGTGCCATAAAACACTACTACATAAACAAAATCTTGAAGAGTTGGAATTTAAACAGTCCTCATCATCGTTTACAGGAGTTGTGCTTTATTATTTTCTGTCTCCTTAACCTACTTTCAGCAGCATTATTTTACCAGGTTTTGTTCAATTTTAATCAAATTTGACATTCAGTTTTATACTGATGAGGTCTTGAATGAGTTTAATTTCCAGCATTCCACATCATATGCATGAGTTATGCCCCCTGACTGCCCATCCTATGAAGCTTGTGTTTAGCATTTTAAATTTACCATTTCCAGCATTCCACATTATTTACACAAGTTATGCCCCCTGATTGCCAATCCTATTAAGAATGGTTTCAGTAGTTTAAATTTACCAAGGATCTTTGGATTTCAGCCAATAGCTTTATATTGACAAGACCTTGAAAGAGTTGATTCCCAGCATGCTATTATATCATGTTTGAGTTTAGATCCCTGATTTCCTGTTCTCCTAGCTTCCTGTTTCTGTAGCGTAACTTTATTAAGGTGTGCTGAATTTCAATGAAATTTTATCACATACCTTTATACTAATGAGGCCATGAATGGAATAAGTAGGATTTCCAGCATTCCACAATATCATATGGAAGAGTTATTGCTCCTGAAATACCTGATCTCCTAACATTGGTTTCCCAGCACAAGCACAGAATCCTCTATTTCATGTCCTGCCAGTCAAACTGTAGTGAGTAGAGCACATAACCATGCACCCATTGCTAATAGATGTAATTAATCTTTATACCTATAATTCTTAATAAAATTTTTTAAACAAAAAGATGGAAAGTTACAGACATTAAAGCATTCAAATCAAATAAACACAGATTGTCATTCCATATGCATTTTGATCTTGGAATTTGTTTATATCAGTGGCTGCTTCATTTCCAGGTAGGAGAGAGCGAGATTCTGTGATTGGCTCAACTTACCAGCCTCTACCATGGCAGCATGAAGAAAACCATGTTATATAATTGTGCTTCTTCCATGCAACCCTCTGCCTTACTGCCTGCGTCTCACCTTCAAAGTCAGTGGTTTAACAAGCATCTGCTTCATCCTGACCATAGTCCTACACACTGTAGTCACCAAGGTTATTTTGTACATTGAAAAATGTTTATACTTTGTATTGTTGTTATTAGCTTGAAGCAAACATGGCATTCACTTTCCAACATTGTCAGTAGTTTTTTGAGGTTTTGATTCAAGTTTATCACTGGCATTTATTTCTTAAACCCCTTTGATGGAATCTCATCATATTTGGCATCAATCATATTGAAGTCAAGACAGTTCTTTCTGTTGCATGCACACCTTCCCCTTTGTTTTTGGGGTCAAAGACATAGAAGATGTATGTTAAGGTTTAAGTGTGAAGTTTTCTCATTTGTTAACATTTCCAAAACCCCATGAGGTCAAAGTCAGAGTCATAGAAATTTTGTGTTTTGGTTAAAGCAAAATTTGCTTATATTTTCAAAACTTTTTGATGGATTTTCTTAATACTTTGGATGAAACATTAAAACCTCATAGAGTTTATTCTGAAACTCACCCCTTTAACCAAGGTGTCAAAGTTACAGTTATAAAAACCTTTCAGTATGGTTTTGGTTAAAGTTTTTTCATTTGCTTTTATTTCCTAAACTTTTTATGTATTAAAAGTTTTTCCTCAGTATAATTAAAGATAGATACGATTTCTAAATCATTTGTATTTATTGGTCTAACATTAGACATGCAAAGACCCATTACAAAATTATCTGAGCAATGAAAGGAGTTAAAGGTGAGGAAACTTCCAGATGTTAAAAGTAGCTATTTAAGTTAATATACAATAACACCGTTGAACTTGAAGGATATGTATTAAAAATTTTTTGAAAATTGCAATTACACCTTTATTGAAATCTTTTTTAAATTTTAAATAATAAAATCCATTTTATTCTTCAAACATTTGCCAAACAAAGTTGCAAAAATGCCAGTTTCTAATTTTTGCTTTCTTAATCATTTTTGTATCGGTCAGACATTAAAACATGCTAAAGCCCATTTTAACATTCTCTGGGCTGTCAACGGCTTGTGGCAGTTTGGCATTAAATACATTTTTTAAATAATTGAAATTTTTTAAGAATGGCAACAAAGAAAGGTGTATATGTGGAAAAACTTTCAAATATTATAAGGGACCTATTTATGTTAATACAAGTTAATAAATGTTGAAATTTGGGAGTATATTTATTCTTATATTATGAAATAATTAATTTGTTGTTCATTTAACATTTTTAACAGTTTTATTAAGTAAAATATTTTTTTTATCAGAAACTTACCTCCAGAAGTAGCACACACCACAGATCATTTTTCTATTTGCCAAACAGTCAACATTCCATAGCCATTTTCGAAGTTTTCAAACTTTTTAAAACTCCAACAATTGGCAACTGCAAAAGAAGTTATTGTGGGGAACTTCCAGATGTTGTTAAATAGCAATTTATGTAAATACATGTTTAGTAAGTTGAGGTTTTGGAGTATATATTCAAATCAAGAAGGTTACAGTTGGTTCTTTCATTTAAAATGTTGTTAATCAGCTTTATAAGTTAAAATAAACATTTTTTATAAAACAATTTGCCCCAAAATGTAGCACATGCCACCAACTTTTTCCTCTGGTACCTAAATCATTTTTAAAAAGTTGTCAAAAACATCCATGCCAAACCATTTTTCAAAATTCTTTGGGTAGTTTTTGGCAGTGATTGTCTTTTGAAATATGCTTAAAAATTAGTAAAAATAAAAATTATCAGTGATTTTTAAAAGGTTAATGACTTCCCTGCAGAAACATTTCTGATGTAGGTATGTAATTTTCTGCATCCAGATTTTATTTAAAATTTCAGAGTATTTATTTTGAGTTAAACTTTTTCTAATTTGTTTAAAACTTTTCAGTTAAATCATTTTTATTTGTCCCTTAAAAGGGCAAGCAAAGTGGTACCAGCCATAGATATACATCATTCCTTTCAAAGTCATGCTTTGAACATAGACTTTTTTTTCATGTTGAAGACTTTACAAAAATTATAGAGGATCTCCCATGTTTATGTTGTGTTACGTGTAGGCTCGTACAAATGTAACAGAAGAAAAGAGTGAAGTCAACAAGCTTTGTATATTTTAACAAAATAATTTATTTCTCTAGAAAACAATGTAAAAATTGGTAAATAGGACTTACGGTTTGTGAATATAATCCAAAATTTAATCCTAAGAATGAAAATACAAGTCCTATCACTAAATAGTTCTATTAGAATCCAGGTTCGAATCTCGATGACATACAAATATGGAAGGCGATGACGTCAGATGTGGTCCATGTACGAATATCAACAATTCCTCAATTGAATCACAGTCTTTGTTTCCGAATAATTCCAGAATAAATTTCCATGAATATCTTTCAGAATATTTTTATAAGAAAGTCAACTTGTTGAGTTTCCAGGAGAATAAATTATTAAATCCAAAAAACAGATGAAAAACAAACAATCTGGCAACAAATAAAAAAAACCACCTTGTTCCTTCAAGATGTTAAAACGACTCTGACAGAAGAATATTAAGAATGCGTATTTAAACCCCAAAAACATCATTTCAAGTCTCACGAGATGGGTCATGTGGTCTCTTACTATAAGACATGTATCACGTACGCCCGTGTAGCCCCAATTAAGAACCAATAATAAAAAAAAGTTGTTTACACATAGTGATCACGCAAGCAAAGTATGGCCCTGATACTTACCAATCATTTTAACTGCCTTTTTACAAACTTCCCAACCTAAGACGAACTAGGTTAACTAAAAATAATTCTCATGTAACACATTTTACGTCTTAGATAAACAACATTTACTAAAAGAAAATATCGAATTACTGAAAAAGAATTTCGAATCCTTTCAATAATCATTACAATAAAATGTAATGAAACAAAAAATAAAATGAAAAAGAATTTTAAAACTAACACACAAGCACCTTAATTACATATACGTAACAGCAGATATTTCTCATGAAGTCGTGCTTGCTATGGGATTTTGTAGGATGCTCTGAACTGCCTAGATAATCCATTTGATGTCCTTGCTGCCATTTTCATTACTAGAGATATTTAGTTCCCTGGTGTCATATCTTGTCCATCAGTTACTGTATTTAATTGACACAGTGGTAAAATTTTACTAGATATCTAAAGTTTGTACCAAGATATGCAAGGAATACCTGTCTCACCTGGGGTACCAAGATATGCATGAAATGCCTTTCTCACCTGGATAATCAGAAAACTATTTTATAATAATGTCAGTCAAAAGCCAGACACCAAATTCTGCAGAACATTTGTTTTGAAAAATGCTATTCACACTTTTAATTTTGCCTGTTGGTCTACCTTGAATTAACACATTAAAAAATAAATGTGGCCTATGAGGGTAATCGACTTATATTTCGACTGCTTTGAACCACACATCTACCCACATATCCTGTTGTTAGACTCACCTCAGTGGATTGAAAGTCAGCATTGAATAACACCAGTTTTGGGTATAGGCCACATATATCATTTACAGAAAAACAACAGCTAAAGAAAAGATAAGATTTTTTCCAATCATATTGATTGTGGTAATTCTGACCACAGGAGGATAATTCCAACCAACATGACAGTAATTCTGATCACTTTTACTCATAACAGGTAGTCCCAAATGTCTATGAAAAAAATCTTCATCCTCATAGCTGAATAGCTTATGGAATAGCTTGTTGTCTATAGTCTCTCATTTATTGTCTGTCATCCATTGCCCATCCATCCATTAGCACAAATTTTTTTATTGCTACTCCTAAACTGATTGGAGTTGAAATGAGATTTTATGCACACATTCATTCCATGATCTGGTTCTTTCAGAATGAAAATGATGCTGCTAAACATTCAGACTTGGCCAACATAGAAGTTATCTTGAAAATTTCGTTATTGCCACTACTCCTGAATGGAAAATAATATTAAGACATGGTTTTCACATAAGACTTCTTTTGATGTATAATTATTCCTAAATGAAAATCATGCTGACCTGATGTCCAGTATGGCAACCACAGTGGCCATTTTGTTAATCTTGTTATCACTACTCCTCCTGAATGGATGGTCATATCATTATGGGGAGTTTAATAAACGACTTCTTATGTTGTCTGGTTGGTGCTAAATGACAATGCTAATTTGACATCCAGTATGGCCACCACAATGGCCATCTTTAAGATCTTGTTATCACTAAGAACAAAATTATCACCTGAACAAAAAGTCGTCAGGAGTTTCCATCAGAAGACTTCTTTTGATGTCAAGTTGGTCCTAAATGAAATTAGTGTCACTTGGACATCCAGTATGACTGCCATCTTGAGAATCTTATTATCACTTCTACTCCTGAATGGATGGTCATATCAACATGGGGTATTTAACTAAAAGACTTCCCATGATGCCCAGTTGGTCATGAATGAAAAGGGTACTGTTTAGACATCCATTATGGCCACCACAGCAGCCAACAGAAAAATCTTATTGTCACTACTTCTGCTACATGGCTGGTCATTTTGACAATGTCCTTTCACCAGAAGGCACCTTATAATTCTTGTTGGTTCTAAATTAAAATGGTACAGATCTGATATAGAATATACCTCTCAGATGGAAAGTCATTTTAACAGAAGAATTCTTACATTTACTAGGTGGTCCTAAATGAAAATGCATATGATGCAGATTGCCCCTCAAAATGGCTGTCTTGAAAATATTGTTATCTCTTCTTCCCCCTAATGGCCTAGTGTTTAGAGCATCCACCTCGGATGCGGGAGGTCGCGGGTTTGAACCCCAGCCAAGTCATACCAAAGACTTATAAAAATGGTACTAACAGCTGCCTTGCTAGGTGCTCACCATTAAGAGGTTAGTGTTAGGACTGGTTGGCCTGGTGTCAGAATAATGTGACTGGGTGGGACATCGTGCCATGTGTCTGTGGCATGATGCCCCAGTGCCAGACATCACTATAAACTTCCACACTGCAGACATCTTAGCGATATGACTGAAATTTTTTTTAAAGCTATGTTAAAAATCAAACTCTCACACCTCACTTCCCCCTAATGGATGGTTATATTAACATTGGGTTTTCACCAGTAGATTTCTTATGATACCTAGTTGCTCCCAATATGGCTGTTACAATGACCGTCTTGAAAATGTTATTGTTGTTACTCCCCATGACCATTTTTGGTACATATTAATTTGCATTGCTTACTCCCATATAATATTATATTAACATTATTACAGTGAAGCCTTTGGCCAAAGTTACATTTACATTCAAAATTTAAAAAAAAAATATTGAGATAAAACAAAGCAAGCCATTTTAAGTGAAAGGCACTGCATAAATTTGAAACTCTGGATTTTATCCATATTTTACAGTGTGTTTATATGTATTTATAGTTAATATCAATAGAGGATTTTTATTCAGAAATCTCCAGTGGCCTAAGTGGTTAGAGCATCTGCCTCGGATGCGGAAGATCACAGGTTCCAGCCCCAGCCAAGTCCTAAAAAAAGACGTATAAAAATGGTACTAGCAGTTGCCTCACTTGGCACTCATCATTAAAATGTTAGTGTTAGGACTGGTCAGTCTGGTGTCAAGATAATGTGACTGGGTGGGACATGATGCTACATGTCTGTGGCATGATGCCCCAGTGCTGGACATCACTCTAAACTGCTACACTGCAGACATTCTAATGATATGACTGAAAGTTTGTTAAAGCTACATTAAAAATCCAAATCACACGCTCACACATACTCAAAAGTCAGAGTCAGTTAAATGCTTATCATGTTAAATCTTAATTCTAGTACGTTATATATGTGTGTGTGCGTGTTAGAATAACATGTCCTAAAAAACTAAATGTGGCAATAAAACAAAGGATGTCTGTTTGAAGTTAAAGGCACTGAACAAGTTTTGAACTGAAAATTTTGTCCCTATTGTATACATACATACATACACATATACATAAATGTGTGTGTTTATGTTGTATGCATATAAATTGCCTTTCCTAGGAAGAGAATTTTTTAAAATTTGGGATTCCATCACAAGTTTCAGACTCCTGATTTCATTTGGTGGCCATGACACACAGAAAGAAATAAAGAAAGACAGATGTGAGTGTTTATATGTATGAGATCATTAATAATGGACGATGTATTTTCAATCATAAAGTCAGCAGATGCTGACCATATTATGTATCTTTTATTTAGTGCAATTTGTTGATATAATATACTCCTTTTGAATACTGATAACCCATGATCATCTTCATATTACATGTGGAATATATGCATAATTTTTTGTATTCATTTAAGCATGCAATCAAATTATTACCGAGGAATAGTAATTTGTGTTGAAATCTACATGCTCATACCCTGTACATGCAAGATATTCTATCTTCTCTAAATGTTTTTATGCTATATATGGTTTCATAAACCTGAATATATCATGTTGCATTTTTATTTTATTTCTGTTTTGGCTTTGTTTTGTGTTTGCATTGTGTACCCAGGTGTGTGTGTGTGTGTGTTCACAGCAGAATTTGATACTTGTACAAAGTTTTGTTATATACTAACCCGGCAATGTATTTTGTAAGCATGCTTTTGTATTTTGAATTATGAGCACTGTATATTTCTGTTATTCTGTTTTACCTTATGTAAATATGTTAAGCTGGCTAATTACTCCATGTATGTACTATATAAATATATTATAGATAAATAAATGATTTTATTTATAAATGTTTGCAAAGATGCATTTATCCATGTTTTCATGTTTTCATTTTAATTTTGTGATTGCAGAAAATCCATTCCCATTACTATATTCTGAACATATTTTAATTTCTGATATTTTATGCCTTTCGTAAATTACAATGTGATGCAGATATATCACTATTTTTAATGTCAGAATGTGGGTTCCACTTGCTAGCTGATCAGCATAACAGAAATCTTACTCTATAGATCAGTCAAGATAAAAAAAGGGAAAAAAGCTAAAATTATACAGTATACTAATGTGACAATCAAATGTGTTTCCTCCATGGACTTGTGTCTTCTATATGCAGGTGAAAATTGTATGTAAAAATGAAGAAAAGGGTTATTTAAATATTGGCCCTTATAGATGGGTGTCCATTGTGTGGAGATATATGCTAAGGCAAGTTTCTCTGTATTAGCCTTATTAATCCACTTTGAAATATTGCAACAAAAATGTCCGATAAATCCAACAATTGGACAGAGGAGTTTAAATTTAATTCCTTTTAATGACTCATTCTACTTGTAACCTTGTTAGGAATCAATAGTTGGATTAACATAGGTCAGATTAAGAAGATGATCTTGTACAGTGGACCTTATTTGGAGCAAATGTCTGTGAAACCCCTTATTACTTTGTTTTGGTTCACAATTGATTTATTTCTATGATTCATTTTAGATGTTTAAAATTAGATGATCTGACATCATCTAGTGTGCAATAACTCATCATAT
Source organism: Megalonaias nervosa (assembly GCA_016617855.1). Lineage (NCBI taxonomy): Eukaryota > Metazoa > Mollusca > Bivalvia > Unionida > Unionidae > Megalonaias > Megalonaias nervosa. The sequence goes on along the minus strand of JAECUM010006432.1, from coordinate 41,324 downwards.
TGCACTGTTGTAACTTGATTTCTGTGTAATGCAGCAATGTCATATTTGTGATGGCATCATGCAATTACATATTTATTATTCTATAACAGGTATATTGCAACATTTAATGTAATAAAATAACAGTGGTTTCTCACTATAATGTGCTGCAGTATAACAGTCCTTCGAGTGAATAAACTGCTTCAGTATAACTCGGTCCTTGATAGAGTTAAACACTTCATTATAAGAGTCGTCGATAGATTACAGCACCTCATTAAAGTGCCTCAATATGACATGGTCTTTGATAGAATAAAGTTATCTCATTATAACATGGTCTTTGATATAATAAAACATCTAACACTCTCCTTCATAGAGCAAATTGTCTCGGTATAAACATGTCCTTCTTAGAATAAAATGTCTCAGTATAACCCTGTCCTTCATAGAGTAAAACATCTCAGTATAACACTCTCCTTCATAGAGTAAAATGTCTCAATATAAACCTGTCCTTCATAGAGTAAAACATCTAAATATAACCCTGTCCTTCATATAGTAAAATATCTCAATATAACCCTGTCCTTCATATAGTAAAATGTCTCAATATAACCCTGTCCTTCATAGAGTAAAATGTCTCAGTATAACACTGTCCTTCATTGAGTAAAACAGCTCTGTATAACATAGTCCCTGATGAAAAATGTGCCTCCGTAACTCAGTCCCTGATAGAGCAAAGCACCTAATTAGAGTAAAGTGCCTTATTATAACACTGTCATTGATAAAATAAGTGCCTTTTTATATAACTGTCCATGATAGACTAACCATCTGATAATGAATCCTGGTAAACCGATTCTAATACGGCTCCATTTTTTCTGCCATTTACCCCAACATAAGGTGACCTTTTCTGTTATGCAGAACACTTCAGTGGCTTCAATGATCAGTGTGATGGTAAGAAACCACTGAATAAACTTTTCTTACGATGAATAGTAAGTTTTATGAACCAGTAAACCTATTATATTTACTCCACTATCTACTGCTCAATATGAGATTTACTGGTTCACAGATTTTCATATCCACCTTGATATCCCTATTATAATGTATATATTATTTTGCATTTGGCACTGTTTCATGTTCATTTAAACTGTTTTACTAAAATCTCAGGCCACTATTAAAATGATAATGCCAGTAACAGCCAGGAGTTCATCATCATCATCTTTCATCGATTTTTTCACCTTTCCTGTAGCTTTTGACAGTATATATATATATATATATATATATATATATATATATATATATATATATATATATATATATATATATGGGGAAACACAATATAGTCATTCGTGAAAATAATCAATTTGTGGTTGATAGTTTCCATATTACACTTATTGAAACATCCCATGCAAAGACAGCATTTTTCAGAAAAGAACACTTTTCTTTCCTTGCGGTCTTCAGTATGTTGTTTTACCAAAACATTTTTTTTTTCTTTTTCTGGAGTGGATGACGAGATAATTCCTCCAGTTTAAAAGGAAAATCTGGCTTTCAGACTTGTTATCACTGTAATTATTCTCATTCAATTCCTAGGTATTATGCCAGTTTTAAAATTGGATTTTTTTCAGATAATCACAATATTGGCTGAAATTTTATCATGGGGCTGCACCATGTTGGATTCATTTAGCTACTCCAAGATGACCTGAATGAACTTACCTTTCTCTTTCTGTGACATCCCATGAACACATTTTGCTGGTACCAATGGATAGATGTACACATCTGTAGACAAGTCAATATTCCTTAGATTGCTTCTGTATTTATTAATTTGTAGCATACCATATTGATTAAAATGATTGTAAGTATGAAAATATAAATATATATCAAACAAGTATGTATTCATGAAATTTCTGCATTTTTATAAGAATTCTTCATACACAATTTATACTGAATCCATACTAGATCCACTTTTCTCATACATAATTTAACAGAATCCATACTTTATCAAATTCTCAATCAAAATCCTGTAAATACTAGTGATTGATTAAAATTTTTTTTAGAAAGAGATACATTCATTTATATAGAAAAAGAGAAAGAAAATACTACATGTACTAATGATGTGTATCGTTTATGTTTTATAATTAATGCAAGTTAAGCCTATGATCTAAGATGCTGAATTGCATTTCACAAACCACAGTCCAGATTGATGAAGAATAGAATGCATATTTGACATGGTTTACTTGATCCGTCATATGTCCTTGACAGCCCTTGATGGACTTTATTATTTACAATTATTGTAAGCATCATGAATTTGATGAAATTGTGGATAACATGTTTGTTATTTTTATAAAACCACATATCCAATAATTTGCAACTGAACATACAGCGAGTTTACTTACCATACATACTCACTTATGAGTCCAACTCCAAACTGCACAGACCCAGATCTGCCATTGCATAATGCACCAGCAGATCTGGGTCTGTGCAGTTTTTAAGGAATAATCAGTAGAACAAAACAACATAGATGCTGATCTGCAGGTGCACTATGCTACGGTAGATCAGGATCTATGTTGTTTGCTGTTGTTCTCAACTTATCAGCAAGTATATATGGTACATGTTTAGACATACAGATCCTAAGAGCAGACTTCATAAGACCTGATAGCATGAACATTGCAGTAACTGGCAAGGGAAAATGGCATGCCTCCTATGTTGGAAAAATTGAGAAATTAAAGGCTGATTTCTCCTGAACTGGTGGGGCAGTCATGCTTGGATTTTACAGATGCAATAAATAAAATGGCCTAGATCAATTGAGTACCTATTGGCTCCTATTTTCCCTTTAGAGATTTTTAGATCGTCATCCTATGTAGTACACCAATTTGATATTAATCTAAGATCTTTTATTTGTTGGTGCTACATGTACTCAGTTTGAAATGAACTTATTAAGAATGTCTGAATAGTTTTGGGTATCATTAGAATTTTACCAAGAAAAAGGTACAGTCAAATTTTTAGACCGAATTTGCTTTTTATACTAAAGGGAGTCATAACATTTATTCCCCCCCCCCCCATTAAAATTGACATAATGAAATGTCAAAATGGGGAATAAATGTAGAAATTGCTGGTGGTAGTGTCATTGTGAATGCAATCATAGTCAGAAAATGCATTATAAATTGAAAGGTTTTATTTAATTGATTATTCTAAAGGTGAATACTTATGTTTCAAGAAATTTGTATATTCATTTCATGTAACTGTATCAAAAAGTTGTCAGTATAAATGTCTTACAGTTGCATTACACTCTTTATATTTACTCTACCTTATTTATTAATCCCCTCCGTGGCTCCCAGTATGTGATGGGGACATACAGTTGTTACCATATTTATTAATCCCCTTATTGACTCCCAGTATGTGTGATGGGGAGATATTGCCATTGCCTTATTTATTAATTCCCTCCATGACTTCCAGTATGTGTGATGGGGATATACAGCCATTACCATATTTAGTAATCCCCTCATTGACCCCCAGTATGTGTGATAGGGAGATATAGCCATTGTTGTATTTATTAATCCCCTCATTGACTCCCAGGATGTGCGATGGGGAGATACAGCCATTGTTGTATTTACTAATCCCCTCATCAACTCCCAGGATGTGTGATGGGGAGATACAGCCATTGCCGTATTTATTATTCTCACCCATGTGACAGAGAAATCTACCTGTTTTGCTAACCTTACTTTTCCTATCTCAGTCTGGTTATCTCAGTCCGGTCGTGTCAGTCATGGTGTCCACACATTAGGAACTACTTTTAAAAGAAAGAAACTTGTTGTCTTCTGCTGTGCCTGACAGAGTTGTTATAAAATCCAACAAAAAACAACAGATATATAACAAAAAGAAATTCACTCATACAGCAACTTTAGGTCTCTACAACTTTGATAACACACACACACACACACACACACACACACACACACACACACACACACACACACACACACACACACACACACACACACACACACACACACAGAGTCGAGCTATTTGATAGAACTCTTAAACACAAAGGCAATACACATCACTAGCCACACAAATCCAAAACTCTCAAGAGATGCTGTAAAGCCAGCAAAAACCAGAAATGTGTTATGTCAAACTGGCTTCTTCTAGCTTTGTCAAACACCCACAATCTGCCCCAGTTGATTCAAACATCATAATATGATTGCAGATGAAAACTCCTGTACTTACCAACCACAGTGATTCATTTATCAGTCCACATGCTATTCCACAAAAAGATTTTCATGCAGCACATCACTGCACTAGTGATAGCAACAATTGCCATATTTCCAGGACAGAAAATATAATATTCCAAGAAAGTCATGAATTAGAAATTTCCTCATGTCACTACACATATCGTTAGAACAGCACCCAGTAGGCATATTGTACTGCATAGTATCGTACTGTTGTCTACCATAGAATGTCTTCCAAATTAGAACTGATGAAAGTTAAAACGTAGCCATATAAAAGATATTGTGTTAATTTCATATGACATACATTGATTAAATGTAAAAATACTGTAATAATATAAAATGTTGACATGCTTCTGTTTGCCAATATAGGTCACAATAAACATTGTTGTAAGGGTGTGGTAATAACAGAAAGACAGAGAATCAACTTGTTTGATGATTTTGTATGAACAGTGATTGAATAAGTGGAGCATGAAATATGGGCCAGTCATCAACTTCTGTGATGAGGGTATCGAGATACATCTCTTGCATACAATTATCATTTTTGATGATTCCTGCATGTAGCATGCTATTCACAATTGTTCAGTTTCAATATTTTTAATGCTGTCATTGGTCTGTTTTTCTCTTTCCATTATCCACACTTTGTTTCCATGGCAAAACTCCAGAACAATTTGTATGAAATCTGGTACACTTACTGGACTCGCAGTGTATGTGATGCATAAATCTTACAATATTTTTTTTTTTAATCCGCTTGTTAATTGATCTGGCATTTACACTATAGTTTCTGGAGCATAATTCATGGAAAAAAACTTAAGAACTGTTCAAGATATCTCTTGAAATCTCTTAAACTATTTGTTTAGATGTTCCATTTGCAAATCATAATTTTTCAGTTTTAATGTTTTTGTTTATCAGTTCACAATTCAAACTTTCATTTCTGGGACAGACAAAATCTGTTTCATGTATCTCAAATAAATTTGGTAGACTTATTGGAATAGTATTTTAGTCTCAATACTTTTAACATTTTCATTCATTTGTCTGTTCATCCATCCATCATTTAAACCCTTGTTTCCCGGCCATAACTCCAAAACTATTCAAGATATGCCTGTGACTTCTAATACACATATTAGACAGTGGTTCAGATGTGCCTTCACTTTTCACAATTCTTCATTTGAAACATTTACAAAGTGTTTGCCTATCCGTCCATCTATTATTCACTTTTACAAGGCTTGGGTGGCCAAGTGGTCTAAGGACCTGGGTGGCCAAGTGGTCTAAGGTGCTCACCTTTACAGATCCTTTACATCTCACCTCTGATAGTGTTGTTTTTTTTCATGGGCCTGTCCAACATGAGTATGTGAGAAAGACTGTCAGTAGCTTCCTGCAGGTCAGTGGTTCTTTCTTGGGTTCTTCCTCCATAAATGTACTGGCCACCATGCATAACCATCATGTGCTGAAAAATGGTGTTAAACCCATAACAAGAAGTTCAAGGCATTGGTAACATTATTGCTGAGCTTGCACTAATAATTGTGCATATTTTTTAATTTTGTGAACTTTGTATCTGACCTTGTAGTCATGCATGGTATCATTGATACTTTTTCATTTGTTCTATTTGTGCACATTGCTTTACAAATTTGTTTTAATAAGTGCAGTTATTGATGAGGTTTGCACTTTCAGGTAGGTATTTCCCCCCCCCTTTTTTTTTTTTTCAGACATACAGTGGCAACCAGATTTTTGAAGTGCATCACGTTTAAGGTTTGAAGGACATTCATTATTTGCCCCCACCAAGTATTCTTCACCTTTTACAGTGTTTCTTTAACATGGTGAGAAGGGACATGTCCCACTCTTTTGGGGAAAAGTCTATAAGTGCAGTGAGAAATGGTTTATGTCCAACTATATGGACAGTGACCTTTGGAGTCTTTGCCCTCAGACTGCATCTATAACCAGTGTCATGAGGCCCCTCACCCTCTGATGTATTCCTGCTACACCCAACAGTCAATGCTCCAGTCAAAGATGAGAGGACTTTTACAGGAGACAGTGATAAAGTTGTTGGCATTATGGCAGTTTGTAATTCTGTGTCTTGCAGTTCATCATGTCTTTTCAATACAGACCTAGAGATAATGGGAGATTTTCCTGCCAAAGTGGGCACAAGTCTCCCAGCATGTCCGAACATGGCCAGAGTGCCTGTAAGTCTGGGCACATGAGATTTGATGCCAAATTGTCAGTTTGCATTACCTGCCATCTATGCCATCTGCCTCCACCCCAGGTTTGCTGACCAACAAGCTAGTTAGCTGGTTGACCACTAATAACTGTTAGCAACCAGAGGTTGGTCACATCAGTGAGTTGTTTTGCAAACTGGATGACCAAATTGTTCTATACATCATCTTACATGAACCCATATAACCAGTCTGTCGGCTGCACCACCCGGCCATTGTGGGTCTTATGTTGATAGCATACAACTGTGGACAAGTTCCATGTCAGTGGGAGTGTTGATGTTGTGGGTTTAATGCCATTTTTCAGAACATGATAGGTTTTACATTGTGGCCAATATATTTGGTGGAGGAACAACCTGGGAAAGCTCCAGTAGGAACCACTGATCCAAGGGAAGCTACTGACAACTTTTTCTTCTATCCTCACATTGGCTGAGACAGAAACTTTAAACCACGAGGACAGAGGTGAGTGGCAGTGATTGGTAACGGTGAGTACTTTAGATCACATGCCCCCACCACTAGGAATGACGTGGACATGAAACCCATGCCAGACAAGGACAATCACCCTCCCAAGTCAGTGGGGAAAACGTTTTTCAGCTGGTTCACTCTAATCCCACAAAGGTACAGATGGAGTGCAATTTTTTAAAGTGGTGTTTTAGTAGATTTATAATAATATTTGGGCATCTGAGTGTCCACACATTGCTTTAAGATCAAGCTAGATGAGAGTGATTGGCAAAATCAAGAACTATGACCATCAGTTGGAGAAAATCGAAGGCCTGGGGAATACAAAGGTCTGCTTATTGTGAGGAGCCATTTGCCATAAACCTTCTACTGCTGGTATTGCATCCACTTGTGCATATACCATGTGGAAGTTCTGAAATTTGATAAAGAAAATTGAGACATTAACATGACAACAGTTTAACAAGGTTGATCACCATGTATTTCTGGCAACATCCAAAATTTTGTGGAATATTGTTCTTACTTCAATGTTGCTTGATTTGACATCCTTAGTCCACTCCTTTGGTCTGGCCAAAAACTGCATATATTGCACATGCTTGGAAGTCAACTTGGTCCATTGCCAAGGTGATTAATTAACAGGGCAGCACATCTCACCATGGCCAGTGCTCTCACAAGTTCATCTAATCTAAACTTAGTGAGATTAGACACCTTTCTCTGCTCATCCTCACTTAAGCCACATTTCTCAATGACCTTCATTGCCTTTTAGTTTGCTAGTGCTGTTTGGTGGTCCTACTAAGGATGTGGAGAAGCAGGCTGCACAATAATTTCCTCTCCAGCTCTTCCTACTCTTCTTTATTTGCACCAAATCACCAGACCTCTATTCTCTAGTCTGGTACTTTCCTTGAAAAAATAACTATCCAGATCAGACATACGGGTAATTTCAGTCAGGCTCTGTGTCCGAACTGACATGTAAAGTAGGGTCCAAACTGTTCACATTGAGTGGACCCTTCATACTTCTATCTTTCTTCAGATTCTGGAGGCATCCAATCTCTTCACATCAAAGAGGAACCACAAACTACATCCCATTTGTCTGACCTGTCCTAGACCCAAAGGCCTAGGTTCTGTCAGTCAGCCTGGATGGGTTCAAATCCCTGACTAAAACATCGCTAAGTAACTACCTTACAAAATGTGGGTGATTTTTTTGTGGGTTTTTTCGGATAACCCAAGCTTCAGCGTATTGAGAAAGTGGGCTGCGTGTTCTTTTAGTGGATTCACACTATCTCCAGATCAGAACAGATGATTTGGTTGTGCTAATGATGCTAATAGTCAAGAACAGGTTACTATTTGTGGGCAACTAAAAGGTGGTCATTTGCTTGCTCTCCTTTACTGATACATTGAGACTGGAAGTGCTACAATACCCAGTCCACACTTTCAGGCACTGAAAACAAATGTATGGCCTGACAATGCCTTTTCCTTCTGGTAAAGGCTTGGAAGCATGACATAACCCTCAAGCCTTGGTGCCTTGGATTCAGTGGGTGATACATGGAAGCATGATGTAATACTTCAAGCCTTGGTTTCAGTGGGTGATACAAGGAAGTATGATGTAACCCTCAAGCTTTGGAGCCTTGGCTTCAGTGGGTGATATATGGAAGCATGATATAAATCCTCAAGCCTTGCTGACTTGGCTTAAGTGAGCAATACACTCTGCATACTCCAAATTTTCACATCACCAGCTACTCATCAAAAAATCTTCAGCACAAGTTCAAGTAATCTCTGCAAGCCTTGTACTCAAATGCATCATTTTAATCCAAAATATCAATGAAGCTGTTGACTTGCAAGCACATTGCAACCTTCTTGAGCTTTTATTTTCAAAATCTAGAATTGCAGAGAAAGGAATTAAATCTCTGACTGGTGGATCTAGTTCTTGTGACTCAGACAACCACCACACCCTTTAAATGACAGTAAAACCTCCTCACAGTCACTGTTTTTTTTACCTTTGACGGGATTCAACAGGATATTTTCCTGGTAAGAAATGCACTTGATACTTGCGCTCTTCTGACTCTTAAGATCTATTCTCCTAATCTTAATTGTTAGGAAATTTTATAGTAAATTGTTTCTCCATGAATACTTACCCAATCACATTACTGTAAAGTCCTTCCATATATTCCTACAAATGCCAGCATCCTCAATGATGTCTTTTGCACAAACTTAACTGAATAACATCCAGTTTATGGTTGGCCACCTAGCAAAGGGGAGATAATTTGGACTTTTCTCTCCTTTGTCTATAGATGTACATCCACAGTGCAGTTTTCATAAGTGGAGGTAAAACAGGATCCAAGATATTGAGGCTGTAATAGCGAACATTAAAAAATCCACTTGAGCACGAATAGTTGGTCACACTGAGCTAGTTTTGGCATGCTTGACTTACTCCCATTTAGACGCATCTGCAAATTTTCATGAGTAGAGGTGAAATAATGTTAAGTAAATTGATAGTGTAACAACCAATTTTCAAGAAAATCAAGTCATACTGACCTATTTTTGGTATGGTTGAGTTTTTGTTTATCAAACTACATATTAATTTTCATGAGTTTATGGGAAATGGATCTAAGATATTGGTATATAAGGAGTTAACAGCTGAAAATACAAAATTCACTCATGCAAGTGAATTAAGTCAAACTTACCTAATTTTGTCAGGCTGTATTACTCTTCCTGAGATGCTTGCATATACCAGTTTTCAAAAGCATTAGTGAAACAGGGTTTGAGATAGAGGTGGTTACAAAATAATGAGAAGGGAATAAATGAACAAACAAATGAACAAACTGGCAAACAGCTGTATCTCCTTCCAACTTCATTGATGGGGGCATACTAATTACTGAACAGGATTACTGTGAACATCACATTTATCAGCCTTTCTAAGCTTTATTGTTCAATATGTAGATAACTGAACTTTTGTGTAGAAACAATTGACCTTGCTGCCCTTTTGAACCCAATATCAATAGGCTTCTCAAATATCCAAAGGGCAAGCCATCCACAAAGTTCAAGCCAGGTCTGTCATGTAGAACTAATGTTATTTTGCATTCAGTTTTTATTCTTTCTTGTTGACCTTTGACCCCAATAGTCTCCTTCCTTACCCAAAGTGCTAGCTATGGACAAAGTTATAGAACTAATGTTATTTTGCTGTTATGTATATCTATATTGTGTGCTTAATTTTTGTCCATGATCAAGGGTTGCAGAATTAATGCCTATCTGATTTTTGTCATAATTCTAAAAAGTAAACAAGACCTGACCTTATTTATGAGTTAAACTAGGTTTTTCCATAGGAAATCTCTTTATGTCAGAGGTCAAGTGAAATTTGTATATAAAGAATTTTGCTAAACAACTGATTTTGAGCCTGAAATCAGTAGGGTCCTTGTAAAAAGTTTAGAGTTTAAAATAAATTTGAAGTAGTTTATGGCAACAATCATATTTGGTTTTTTTTTTTTGGTATGTACTTCAGTCTAGGTTCTTCATGAATATTAAGATAGATGTACATATTACATTACTGACTTTTCAAAGCATCAAGACATGTGACCATATGACACAGATGCCCCTGACAATATGATGCAAATGAGCAGCTAAGCACCAAGTCAAACAATGGTCATAACTCTCTTTTGTCAGAAGGTGAAAGTTTTGAAAATATACACAAATTAGGTTTCCTTAATGCAAAACCTCATACTAAATTTGGTTTTGATCCATGAAGTCTTGCAAAAAGTGAATGAGCAGGAAAGAAATTATGACCGACATGATTGGATTGCACCGGACACAGAGATGCACATCGGTAACATGTTATGCCACCTCCATAAATCTGGCAGGGACATAAAAGAGGGTGGTGCTTTTATAATAATCAGAGAAATATAGTATGTAAAAGCAGATAATGGTGCTCTGATGTGTACATGTTCTCACATTTAATTTTGTATATACAATTTGTAGGTCAGAAAACACCTATTCTGGATTTGTGGAAATGTCGATATTCTGTACATTTGTAACCAGTTCTCATCATGTCTGCGTGAAAGTGCAAGAAAGCTTATGCTACATCCTGACTGTTTTTGTCAGCAGAGGCATCAACAAATGTACACCTTTGTGTTTTGGTCAGTTTCTCAGACACTATTGCTGTTAGAGCCATATGTGCATACATCCTGATAAATACTACACCACTGTAACAAATGTAAGTCATCATGATGTATATTTTTTCACATTCACATCAGTTTCTGGAACACTACTGCTTGCACAGTCGTGAAAAGATGTTGTGAGTTTAGCTCCAATTTTCTGCACATGATAGGCTATACATGGTAGCCAGTAAAAATGGTGGAGGAACCTTGGCAAACCCTGGTAAGAACCACTGACCCATGGGAAGCTACTGGCAAGCTTTCACACATACATTTGCTGAGTCTGAGACATGAACCCACTCAATGCATCTGAGGACTTCTATACCATAGCAAATATATGTCAAAGTGCCATGATCTTAATACTCCTGGGATCATGTACAATTTAAATTTAGGTCAGTTTCTGGACCACTGATCCTTGTGCCATCATGAAAGTATATATTAGCAACCTGAGGAGGACAACATTACCACACTAAAAATGGGTTAACTCCCCTATTTTCCATGCTTCAGTGATCATGTGCTAAACTTTTATCTTTAGGTCAGTTTCTTTAACACTGACTTTTACAGAGTGGATATGTGAGAAAGCTTGCCAGTAGCTTCTCGTGGGTCGGTGGTTCTTTCCGGATTTCCCGGTTTCTTCCTCCACCATTAATACTGGCCGCCATGTATAGCCTATCGTGTGCTGAAAAATGGCGTTAAGCCCCACAACAACAACAACAACAACAACTTTTACAGACATCAACACAGATATGTGCATGCATCCTCTGGAGTTCAAAAAGTTGGTCACTGTGACCTACTTTTCATATTCCAATGATAATGAACACCTTTATTGTTTAGGTAAATTTCTCAGATACTGTTGCTTGGAGTCATGAAACTACCTAAATGATTATTCTTGCAGCTGACCTCTATACCAAACATTGGTTACCATGATTTACATTTTAGTCTTCAATTACACTTTTTATGATCAGCTGATTTTCTTGGACACTGCTGATGGTTCATTCATGAAATATATGACCACATTTTACACCGCTGGTGATTAGGCGAGTTTTTTTCATCCAGTTGCTTGTAGTCACAAAAATCGATATGGGAATACATCCTAGTATCACCATATCCAAGAAATATCTGGTGTCAGAATAAACTTGTGCAGGTGTGCTTTGCTCTTTTCTTTTTACCCTGCCTAGCCATTAAGGGAAGTGAGCTTATCCAATGGCCCCATGCCCATAGTGCACTGTGCATCATGTGTCACAACTCAATATTAGCTGTTTTTGAACTTCTTGAAAAACAAGACCAGTTTCAACCAAATTTAAAAAAACAACAAACAACTTGGCATGAAGGCTTTTCAAGTTGAAACAAATGATGCTAACCAGCCATCCAGAATGGCCACTGTTACTGAAAACAGCAAAACTCTGCAACAATTTCATCTTGGAAAAATGCTCAACAGAATTGGCCCAAATTTAACAGCATCATGGCATGAAGATCTTCAATATGATACAAATGATGCAATCTGCCATACAATATGACCATCATTTCTAACAATAGGAAAACCTTGAGATTTTGGTTAATACCCCATGTTTATATGACCATCCATTCAGGAGTAGCAATAACAAACAATATATTTTCAAGAAGGTTGCTGTGCTGACCATATTGGATCTCTGAGCTGCAACATTTTCATTCAAGACCAACTAGAGTTCATAATTAGTCTTCTGATAAAAATCCATGCCAATATAACTTTTCATTTAGAAGGAGCAGCAATAACAAGATTTTCAAGACGGCTGCCATGTCGGCCATATAGTATGGCGTGTCAGATTGACACCATTCTGGTTTAGTGTCAACTAACCATCTTAAGAAGTCGTCTGGTGAAAACTCAATGTTGATAAACTCTCCATCAATGAAGTGCAGAGGCAACATTTTCAAGATGGTCACTGTTGCAGCAATATTGGATATCAAAATGGAACAAGTTTTATTAAAAAAACAGCTACACAACTTAAAAATTCTTTTAGTGAAAACCTCATTTCTTCAGGAGCAGTAGTGATAAAATATTTTTCAAGATCTCTGCTGTGGTGACCTAAATGGAGATTCAAGAGGACTCATTTTCATTCAGGACCAACCAGACATCATAAGATGTCTTTTAGTTGAAAGCCCCATGCAGATATGACTATCCATTCAGGAGAATTAGTGATAACAAGATTTTAAAGATGGCTGCCATGGTAGCCATATTGGATGACCAGTATGGTAAAATTTCAACCTACATTGAAATAAAACAGAAAGTCAATCTGAAATTCAAAATTTATTCAATTTGACAACTGCAGTTATGAAACAGCTATCTCAATGAATGCAACATTAATTAGATGCTATCCATGACTATTCCATAACTTAGATATTAAATATACAAAATCATTTTTAATATCTTCCAATGACTGATGAAAGTAATTTTGTTATTTATTATGTTTTTCATTTAACCAACCCAAGTGAAGCACAAGTGACCCTGTTTACTTATCAAGCCCAATTGTTTAAAAACTAGAAACTAAGCAATCTGAACACTGGCGTTATATTTAAAACACATAAACACTGATCTTAATTAGAGTTATGGACATAGAGACATGCACACAGACATCAAAGTCACTGCTATATTGAGCATCTGCAATGTGGGATGGTCAAACCCAAGGTGCCTCTCCTACTGAAAGTGGGAAGGCTTGGGGTAAAGAGTCAATATGGAGAACATGAAGTTACACTTGCATCTTTTTCGCCTAACTGACACCTTTTAAAAACACTAGCAGAAAGAAAATGTGCTCTCTGAAGCTGATGAAAATGACTGCTTCCATGTGATGGGGAAATGTACCTGAAATATAGCAAAGTACATTAACTCTGTCTGCTCTAGAAACAAATGTCCACAGTGTAGGCATGACTATTTTCTGAAAATGCATTTATAAAATTTTTATTTTTAAAAATAGCAATTAAACCTCTTGTAGAATACAAATTTTGTTTTCATAACAAAGATTGCCATGGGGAAAATAAGAGGAATACTTTTTCTTTAAATTTGAAAACTGCATGATATTTGCATTACTACTATTGTAGGGAAGACAACTTGAGCATTTCATTATTGTTACATTACTAAAAGAGGGCAAAAGTTTTAGCCACTTGCAACATTTTGTTTTCGTTGGGGCACAAAGAGGTAGCTGACCTGGGCTGGTATTTAAATTGTGACCATTGGATTTCAAGTCTGATGCATTTTCAACTGTGCGACCCTGATCCCAAGATAAAAGGAAAAAACAACTAGTGCTATCATTTCATACAACCAGACATTTCAGGCTCATAAACAAGTCCTGCTTTTGAAAATGTTTAAGACTACACTTTAGTGCCACTCCCTCCCTCTATCCACCCTATTAATTTAGACTTCTAATTTATCTCTCTCTCTCTCTCTCTCTCTCTCTACAACTGAGTGTTGAAGCTCCTAGGGAACCTGGGTTGAAACAAAACTCCATGTCCAGTTTTGAAGCCCTGGATTCCATTAGTGCTGCAGTCATGTGCCCGATATCTTAGCTCCCTCTATCTCTAACGACACTGTACTTACATATTTATAAGGTACACTGAACTACCAACCCCCATGTATATCCAGATCTTTATTCACATAATGTTTACCTGTCTGTTTGGTGCTTAATGGCACATCAGCACAAGGCTACATACCGATGCTGAGGCAATGTAAGTAAAATGCCTTGCCCATAGATGTACCACAGCAGCAGGTGCCCCTGGCTTGTGTGGGTGGGATTCAAACCCATTATCTTGGGATTGCAAGTCAGTCAAGCTAACCAATAAACCAACGTTGCTCCCTCAGTCACATTCTACTGGCAGACCAGATGCTGACACTCAATTGGCTAATATCAAACCTCTGACCAAATCAGACACCAGAACTCAGCTGAGTCTGAGTCTGAAACCTTTTGTAACCTTGATACCCTTGGCATTCACTATTTCTTTAATTTATAATACAAAACAAACATCACAGACCCAGATCTGCCAGCACAATATTTATAATTTCTGACAACAGCATTCACCTTAGACCAGATAACTACTATATCTTGTCTCCAATAACTAGCCAATAATGTATTTACCATATATAATTGCCTATGAGACAAGTCAAACTGCAAACAACAAAGATCCTGATCTGCCATAGCATAATGCACCTGTAGATCTGGTCTGTGTTGATTGTTCTAATGATTGCTCCTAACAAACTGCAAAGACTCAGATCTGCTCATGCATTCTGTGATGGCAGACCTGGGTCTGTGCAGTTTGCAGTTGGACTCATCTTAAAAGTGACCATATCCAGTAAGAAGTTTGGAAATCATTACATATGTCAAATGAAAGGAAAGATTTGGATCTAAGTAATCTAAATTTTCTCTGGACAATGAGCATATCATTAACATTGATGCAAGATGTAGTTATCCTCAAATATAAGGGAATTTCATCAGTACAGAAGATGATTTCAGTCTCATTCTGATGTTTTATGAAATCATATTACTCTTCACTTCTAACAACAAATCATACTAATGTGGCAGTCTACTCAGGCATATCTGATCAGTCAGAAATAAACAGGCATCAAGAATTATACACATGTACACCCTAACAAACATTTTTTTTGTTATTGCTATCTTATTTTCTTATTTCTTCCATAACTTTAATATTTATGACAATCTTACTTTTGCTTTTTACATTTTTCCTTGATTCTTTCCTCTCTAATATGCACAGATGTACAACTGCATTTAATCAGTACTGATAGACAGATGAATTTAGTTCTAACTTGTACTTCAAAGCCCCAATGTTGCCATTTTTCATAAATTTCACCATTTTTCCAATATAAGTAAAGTCTGGAAGGAAGGAAACAATTTGTTTTAAAAAAAAATATCTCACATTAACTGTTCCTTGAAATCAAATTATTAGGTATAAACGACATTCAAATACATGTATTCAATTTACCCTGAAGTCACTCATAATTCTGTTCATTTTTGGGAGTGCTCCAAAAGTACTGATGTCACACATTTGAAAAATTCCATTAGTAACTAATCTTAATAACAACAGCATTCATACATGATGGACAAATGGATTTCAAGAGGGAATACTGAAAAGCAGGCCTGCTTTTCTTTAAATGTGCATCTGAGAAGAAAAAGCCTGCATTAGATAAAAATAAGACTGGTGAATTTTGGTGATCAGCTGGGGTGCTGGAATAATTTGAAGGGCAAACTTGGGCTGAAGACACACACAACTGTTGTGGTTTCCATGTTAACTGGTAAGCATACAACACAGACTTATAAAAAATAATGTACACCAGATATGCCTTTAAAGATAAAATACTTAATGAACACTAGGCTGAGTACTGCAAACACAAAATGAGAATAGCATATCACATAAGGATCATCTACTTATCTGACATAGCATGTTGCTGGGGGTTTTTTTATGTTTAAAATGGTGATGTCATCAAATCATGTATTCCAGCCTTTGACTCAAATCAGAAAAACCATGAAGTCACCTATCAACCTCAGATTTTTAATTCATACGCATATGAAAAATGGCTGGGTTTCTCAGTGTGAGGGAGAAATTACATGGTTCATAAATGTGGTGAAACATTAATATTATCTAGTTTTAATAGCACCCAATGATATTTAGGACCATTATCTTTCAAGATTCAGTATTGTTCAGATGATTTGGCATATGCAACATAACAGCAGCACTGAGGCTTTAACACTCAACAGTGCTACCAGATTTGATGGAAACCATGGTGCCTCGGTGAATGGCATACCTGACTCATGACTAGAAGAGTGTAGATTCTAAGTCATCCATTGGATAAATTTGGGTCAGCAACAATAGTGTGTCCAAGGGCAAGGCACTTTACTCCAATCTGCCTCTTTACTAAATGACCTTCATGTGTTATTGGGCCATAAAACCCCACAAACAAAACAAGATTTCAATGTCTAAAAGCTGCATGCAGTAAAATCCTTGCTCTCCTTTAAGAAGCAGTGGTAGCTTTGTGTCTAGCATGCCAGATTTATGACTGAAAGGGTGCAGATTTGAACCCTACCACTGGACCAGAATGAACTGGCTACCATGGCATGATTTTGGGCAAGGCACCTAACTCCAATTGTCTTTACACAATAACCTAGTTGTTTTCTTGAGCCATAAAACATCAAACCAAACACTGATGGCTTGCATCTATGTGTATATTTAATTTGTCAACATTCACTTTGTATTATGTTTCTTTAATAACTCCCAACATTTTGGGGGTATTGTTTGTATTTTTAACTTCCGACAAGCTTGTCTGCCTAAACAATTAACTGAAAGTAAAGTGTTATTATGAGATAATATGTCTTTATTTCATCAAAATTTTACAAGTGATGAAGCACTTCCTGCTCTTCCAGAGGGGAAAAACATGTATATGACAAATCCATCTTGAACCCTGACATAAGGTCAATGGACCTTCAAAATGGTTCAGCCAAATCTATTCACTGTTCTTCATGCATTTTGACTGAAACCATTTTCTGGAAGTTGTAAAATCAACTACTGTCAGTGGCCTTTCTCTTCACTGAAA
Organism: Megalonaias nervosa; assembly: GCA_016617855.1. NCBI lineage: Eukaryota > Metazoa > Mollusca > Bivalvia > Unionida > Unionidae > Megalonaias > Megalonaias nervosa. The sequence continues at coordinate 23,761 of JAECUM010006432.1, read as the reverse complement.
AGACAAGAAAAGTTATATACACTAGAATGCAATTTCAATCATTTCATTTTTAATTTATTTTTACAAAACTAGTATTGAGCACAAATTTATCCTGGCCTTAAAACACATCAATATCTTAACTTTTGCTAAAATTAAATAACCCTAATTACAACATCTGAGTACATACATGAAGAAATGTTTCATTTGGCTAAAAATACAATTTCACTACAAGCTTCTTTGTACACAAGCACCATGATCCATATACACACAAGAATTTTATTACTTTCAGTGGATGAATTAAAGCGACTAGTATAGTTAATAGCTTATGAAGAACAGAACGAATAAGAATGAAATAGAGGCCCAAGTGCCATGTGTGTCTGATGTTGCTCACCTGACTGACAATCTACCTAACAGCTTAAAGGAAGGACAGTTGGCCAGATAATCTGGGTCAGTATGATTATTTTTTTTTACACATAATATTGGAAGGCAGATCAGCAGCATTGTGCAAACTTCATTATCGTTCCGAAATTTTTTGAGATGTCATTTAAATGTTTTTCTATTTTCAGCAACAGTAGCCATATTGAATATTGTATCAGCAGTACTTGTGCAAAATGACAGGAGGTCACGGGTTTAAACCCTGGCCAAGTCATACCAAAGACTTATAAAAATGGTACTAATGAGTGCCTTGCTAGGCACCCAGCATTAATAGGTTAGTGCTATGATTGGTAGGCCTGGTGTCATGATAATGTGACTGGGTGGGACATCATGCTACATGTCTGCAGCATGATGCCCCAGTGCTATACATCACTATAAACTGTCACACTGTAGACATCATAGCAATATGACTGACAATTTTTTAAAGCTACGTTAAAAATCTAAAGTGAGTACATGCATGCACAGATACAGACACAGACACACACACACACAGATTGTACAAATTGAAAAAAATTCATGACACAGTGCATTATGTGAAATCTTGTCAAACTCTGCTGATAAGTTTATGAGAAGAGGAATTTATTCAAAGTTTTGTTTTTCATATTGAGTAATATGGTTAAGTCTGTTGCCATATTGGTATCATTTGTGCAAGACTTTAAAGCCAGCCTGGCATCATACACACAAACTTTAAGGGATGCCTGGCATCATAAACACAACTTTAAAGGCTGCCTGGCATCATACACAGAACTTTAAAGGCTGTCTGGTATCATACACACAACTTTAAAGGCTGCCTGGCATCATACAAACTTTAAATGCTGCCTGGCATCATGCACACAAACTTTAAAGGCTGTCTGGCATCATGCACACACAACTTTAAAGGCTGTCTCTCATCATACACACAACTTTAAAGGCTGCCTGGCATCATACACACAAACTTTAAATGCTGCCTGGCATCATGCACACAAACTTTAAAGGCTGCCTTGCCAGAATGCTTTTTGTCATATCTGATCAAATTCTGTTTAGCATTTTTTGAAAAGTTGTTTAGAGATTTTAGTGTTGATCAAATTCTGTTGAGCAGTTCTGAAGAAGTCACAGAAAATTTTCCATAAGTAACAGCAGCTAAATTTGAGAGTGGATTGGCATTACTTTATATACTCGCATGCAAGTTGAGTCCAACCGCAAACAACAAAGATCCTGATCTGCCATACCATAATGTGCATGCAGATTAGGATCTGTGTTGTCTGTTTTACTGATTACTTCTAACAAACTCCACGGACCCACATTTGCTGGCACGTTATGTAATGGCAGATCTAGGTCTGTTCAGTTTGCAGCTGGACTCCTTTTAAAAGTGAGTAGATATGGTACTTGCACAAACTTAGAATCCCTTTATGCCAGATTGCTTTTTGGACAAATCTGATCAAATTCTATTCAGAGGTTTTTGAAAAGAAGTCCTTTAAAGTTTTTTTCCAATTTCAGGTAAGGTAGCCATTTCTGATGACAGGTTGGGATCATCTGTGTAAATTTTAATGGAATTTATGCAAAAATGTTTTCCACTAAATTTCATTAAATGCTGTTGGTTGTTTTCAAGAAAAAGTGATTCAAATCTTTCTCTAATTTTGGTACTGCTGACTGTTTGATGTCAAATCAGCATAATTTGAATATCTCTGAAACGCCTTTTATGCCAGGATGCTATAGATCAAATTTAGTCAAATTCTAATCAGCATTTATTTTTAAGAAGTTTCATTTCTAAAATACAACACTGCTTTAGTATCACTGGCCATATTTGATGGCAGATCAGCTTCATTTGAACAAACTTAAAAAGTCCTCATTGCAGGACCCTTTCTGTTAAATTTTATCAAATTCTGTTTAGTGGTTTTGCGGAAAAACTCATTTCAAAGTTCTCTTATTTAAAGTAACAGTAGTCATATTTAAAGGCACATTGCAGTGTTTACCTTTATGCATTTGTGTGTAAGAGATGCATGTCAGAGATATCTGACACACTTTTTGTTGCATATTTTTGACACAAAGGATTCGCATAATGCGATCAGGATTTATTCCATCTCCAATGCATAGGACAAGGGATGGCATCGTGTATACTTCGAGCATAGGCATTGGTATGATGGAGTAGCTTCCCCATAATCTTGCGAGCTCTCATGTGATTTCCATCAAATTCAGCAACATGTTGTCCAGACAAACTAACCTCGATGCTTGTTGGCCTAGATAAAGATCTCCAGATGAAAATGGCGTGTACTCAGAATCACTAGCCAAGAAAGTGAAAGAAGCAGAACACAAAAGAGTAACTGTGGAGCATAATATTAAATTAAAAAAAAGGGAAAATTCCTTTTTGCTGGAATATGGCACATCCACTGGGAATACTAGTGTGACTTATGTTCACGTGACCATGAAGACTGCAAAAGTGAATAATCCTTTCGTAACATAGTTTAAGAGTTTTCAAAAAATCTGCCCTTCTTTACCACAAGGTATCTGGAGAACACATCACCCAAGGCATTCTTTGGCAACTAAGGAATCAGTAAGCTTGCTGAGAAAAATGCGTTATTTAGATTACAAAGGTGGGTGGTGGTGTCATAGTATTTTATGTTGGTTTGTTGTTGTTGTTGTTGTTGTTGTGGGGCTTAACGCCATTTTTCAGCACATGATAGGCTATACATGGCGGCCAGTATTAATGGTGGAGGAAGAAACCGGCAAATGCGCGGAAAGAACCACCGACCCACGAGAAGCTATATGTTGGTTTGTATCTTTGCTTCAATAATAGAAAGACTGTAAAGTCTAATTGTAGCTTACTAAAATGAAGATGAATCATTACGATTTTTGGATAAATGTGTTCTACGAAGAAGTACAATAAAACTGAAGAAAGAACAGATTTTATGATATAGGCAGTAAATTAGCTCCCATTCGGTTAAAAAGGTTTATTTGGGTTTTTGTATTGGCTTATCATGTTATATGTAATGTATTGGCTAATATATATATATTGTTATAAAAATGATGATGGAGACAGCAGAACTATAAACTAGAAGGAATATGAACTAAGAGACAATGCATTTGTCTGATTATTGTGCGTGTCTGTTGATTTGTATTTTTTAGAGAGAGAGAGAGAGTATGGAATGCAAGTTGCAAAATTCCTATTTCAAGCTGAAAAAAAATACAGGTCAGATGAAAATTTGTCAGTACATTCTTGACTCCCCCGTTTTCACATGACCTCCAGTTTGGACACCAAGATTATTTTTTTTTTACCTTCAATTTTACACCCCTGGGGGATACACTGACATTAGCACCAATTAGCACACATTATATAAAAATTGTAAGTCTTCATGCCAAGACATTTTTTTGTAAATTCTGTTCAGTGGTTTTGGATAAGAACTCATTGAATGGTTTTTCTATTTTTAGTGATGGTGGCCATATTTAAATTCAGGTTTGCATCATTAGTACAAAGTGAAAGCTCTTCATGCTGGGATGCCTACTATCAAATTTGATAAAATCTTCATTCATCATCTCTAAAGCAATTGTTTTTAGATGGGCCACAACAAATGGCCACAACACGATCTCACCTGGCATTATGATCAGGTGAATTAAATAAATGACAATAAAAAAAGCATGTAAAAGACAACAAAATATAGTAGGGCGCCAAATATCTTAAGGATCCATTCCGTTTTAACTTTGGCCATTTGTTCCTATGTGTAATTTTATTGTTTTTCACCTAAAACCGCATCTCTTTTATTTTATTCTCTCTCTTTTCTGGAAACCTGTTATACATAATCCTGGGTTAAAAGTGAAATTAAATTTTAAAATTTGAGGGATTTTAGGTTTTTTCCAAGGTTTTAAAATGTTTTTGAGGTTCAAGACACAAATCAGTTACAAGATTATTTCCATGGCGAGCATAACATTTATTAAAAATATGATACACTATACTCTGAGTTTGTTTCTAAATAAAATGAAAATAAAGATAAAGTGAAAATTAATAAATAATTAAAAAACAAATAACTGCAAGTGCTAAGAAATTCACATGCTTTCTCAACCACTAACTAGTCCAATGAAAAACCTGTTCAAAAAAGCATTTTTTGTGTGATCAATGTAGATTTCAATTTATCACATTTTCAAAATTTTTAGTTTTTTTTCTCTCCTTAGGTTTCCTTCAGTTTATTAAGACCTTTTTAAGGTTTCCAAGGTCAGGATGAAATTTTAGGTTTTTCGAGGTTTTTGCGGTCTTCTTCTAACCCTGATAATCATAATGAGGTTTTTCAAGAATGACCAGAATAGTTACACCATGGATCCTGAAATTCTGATTGCTCTTCTTGGGCCTTTCTTCTCAAAAATTAATGTGGCAAACAGATAGTTGTGAAAATTATTATAAAAACATTCAAAGGGGTATAAAAGGTCATAACAAATAAGAAAACACTGACATACTTAAGTCTTCAATGTACTGTAAAGTATATCATCTTCGATTCTAGACTAGCTGTTCTTTCAGTTGTAGTATCATTTGTCTGTACTATACCAGTTTTCTATCAAACTATTTCCAGTATTTAAAAGATGATATTTTCTTTCAAAAAAGTTTTTAGTAAATTATGTTGCTCCAAGAATGCTTATCCAATCACATTAATGTCAAATATGTTCTGCTACCTTATTTATCCAGTCCTCCTAGAAGATGAAAATTGTCTTTCCTATATGAATACACACACACACACACACACACACACACACACACAAGGGGAAGAAACTCTTACCCATTACCTCCCCCTTCCACTGCTAGGATGTTTACCAGTTCAAGCTGAGTAAAATTGTGACTTGTACACATGCATTTGTGAGGAGGTGAGAAGATTGATTAGTAATGTGGTCATGTAAGTATTGTTGTAAAACATAATTTACGGCAAAAATACTACTGGTTATTGAATACATTCCCTGATCACATTAATGTTAAGATAATTGGCAACTGGATGATAAAATGAATGAGCATTCAACCTCTACCACAGGTATCCTTTGAGTGAAGAAATGCTCTATTCCCTATATGATGGAGTAAACCACTCTACTAACATGAACAGAGAACAACTGATAGTCAGTTACACATGATGCAAACGCATGAATAAAGAAATGAAGGATGTTTTCTTATAGAAAAAAAATCCAGGTGAATCGAGCAGAAGCATTCAGCCCATGCCCATGATAAGGTTGTGCTGACTTTAACTGCATCTGGATCCAAAAGATCTTGGAGATAAAACCTCTAGAAGGTTCACTATGCTTGCCAGCTAAAGGTTTCTATAATGTTCAAGACCTAACCACTGCAAATGTTCAGTTAAGCCTAACAGTAGTTGCATACCAATGGGCTGTAAGCTTTGGTGAAGATGAGTGGAGCAAGACACTTTGGCTCATCAGGTTTAAAATAGATAAAACTGTCCATGCATTAGCCATGGAATGATTAACAGCCATGTCATCTACCCTGGCAATACAGTTTATGAATTTCCATGCATGACCACTGGTGATATTGTTCAGCAAGGCAAAAAATTGCTAGCGATGGTAGGTAAAGCATCGACAAAGTAGACACCATATTCAATTCTTAATTTGGAGATGGCATGATAAACACTGTGATCCATCTTATAAACAGTGGCGATGACATGAACACTGCATCAATGCTCTGATCCAATCTCAGCAAGGCAGCACCATGCATGTGTGAGTATGTGCAGTACTAGCAGAATGAGTATGACGAGGCTGTACCATCAACCCTATGTGCACCATGGTATATATCTGCCAAACATGCCGTGAAAATTGAGTCAACCAGTTGAACATGGCTGGTCTTGCCTGTACAGTGGTCTTGAAGGACAGTTGGAAAGTGTGCTGGAGTAATGGTTGGATGGTAAATTATGTTTCCAATTGGACAGTACCGGTGGCAAAAAGGATGGACCAATTCGATGAATCCCTGCATGACTCTGCATATCAGCCAATATGCAGCACAGGTTGCTGATGCAACAGCATCTGGTGGCAAGTCAAAAAAGTATGGTTGACCTAGTGGCTGGTCTGGCTGGTTGACAACTCAAGTGCAGGTGTATGGCATAGATGACTAACAAAACAGATCATCAAAGCTGAACATACAGGGGCACTTATGCTAACTGGGTTGACATATAATGGTAGGACAATGTTTCATCAACTTTCTAGATGGATGGGTAGCAATCGGTTTGATTTTATTTGACATCAAAGGCAATGCATGATGATGCTGAAAGCTTAAAATGGTAAGCATTTGATTATTAGGAAGCCACCTGTGTGTGTGTGTGTGTGTGTGCATGCATGTGTAGGAAAGATGAAACAATTGGAGAGGTAGTGGAGCTTATTCCCAGGCGTTAATGGGATTGGGTTATGTATGTGTGTGTGTGTGTGTGTTGGACTTTTAATGTAGCTTTAAAAAAATGTCAGTCATATCACTGTGATGTCTGCAGTGTGGCAGTTTATAGTGATGTCTAGCACTGGGGCATCATGCCGCAGACATGTAGCATGATGTCCCACCCAGTCACATTATCCTGACACCAGTCTGACCAGTCCCAACACTAACCTCTTAATGTTGAGCACCTAGCGAGGCAGCTGTTAGTACCATTTTTATAAGTCTTAGGTAGTACTTGGCCTGGGGTTTGAACCCGCAACCTCCCGCATCTGAGGCAGATGTGCCTCAGATTCTCTAACCTCTAGGCCACAGGAGCGGTCTGGGTTATGTATCTAATGGAGAAAATATAAACAGAATTTCACAAAACAATATTTTCAATTGCTTCACAAATTATTTATATTTTGAAAACAAAACAGACTTGCAGCATTGAAAATAATGTGATTTGTGATATTTGTTTTTTTTTCCAGCACATGATAGGCCATACAACATGGCAGCCAGTATATCTGGTGGAGGAAAATCCCAGGAAGAACCATCAATCCATGGAAAGTTACTGGCAAGCTTTCTCACATAGAAACATTGGTTGAGCCAAGACTCTAACCCAGTGGCCAGTGTTGAGTGATCTGTAAAGGTGAGTGCCTCAGACCACTTGGTCACCTGGGACCACTACAGTGAAAATAATTAACACTTGATTGATGGGCATTTAAAGTCCTCAGTGACACTTGATTGATGGGCATTTCCGGTCAAGTCCTCAATCATATTCTGGAGGATGATAATATAAGTTAGTTGCTGTTACTAGTATCTTTTTTCTTTTTAATTAGGGCTTTGACTAAATATATTTTGTTCTAAAGGTTTCATCTGTCTGACACACCTCTACACTGAAAAAAAGCACATGATGTCGTGGACTAATTATTGTATTGTCTACAAATATAGACTCTGGGGGGCAATTATTCAATTATGTTTTTCCACCAATTTTTCCATTTGCTGGTCTAATGGTGAGTACCATACAAATATCTTTACCAAGAAGCTAAAGAATCAATTTGACCTGCTGTCCCCCTCCTAACCCTTTTCACCAGTTAAGCTTGATTGGCATGGTCCTCAAGCAGTTGGGTTACAGCAAGTGTAGTCAGAGACACCTGTGTTAATTGTCTAACAAAGAAACACTTTGTAAATCTAATCACATTTTTTATTTTACTTCATTAAGGTGTTAATCTGACACTTTAAATTGATAAACAAATCAAAGAATTTAATTAAATGTCATCCCTGAGTTACACTATAACATATTTATGTAGTATCACCAAGCTGATATACAGGTATCTGCCAACATACGTGATTTTGATGAATGTAAATTTCATGATAGCACTTTTTAACATGAAAATATTTTAAATTTAATTTTTTTACTGAAGACCAAAAAATAATTAAATTATTTGCCTAAAATAAAAAAATTAGGATTTGTAAATGGCTAAAATGAATGGTATTAAAGTTAGCTGAATTACATATTTTTCAATAAAAATTAAAAAGTCAAAGCAAAAGTTTTGAGTTATGCAACCACTCTCATCTAAGTCAAAGGTTATTTGTACAAACATCCTGTCTACATTTGGAGTGATAAATGACTGCTCAATGGAAATAACAGAATGTGCAAAGGGAAGAGTCATGCAAAATATATGTAAAAGGAATGGAATGGCACTTTAAAATATAATTAAGTCTTGCACATGGCCAATGAAGGAAAAATGTCCTGTGTTGGTCGTTGGTTTGAAATGCCAACTGTTCATCAATCTTTTCATCTACATAGAAAGTAGTCACCTAGCCATGAAAATCACGTAAAGAACAAGCTATATTACTGAGATGATTGGGATGGTATGCAAAATTGTTTTAAAAAAACTGTCATCTCCCATGTTTAAACAATTCTGAATTCTGGCAGTGAGAAAAAGAGATGCTTGTCCTTGGAATGAGAGGTCCGCGTGTAGATTCTGATTTTAGAAATCTAGCCTGTGATTTGAGGGAACAAATTTTTGTATGTGTATCTGATATAAATTCGTGGCTACTAAAATCACTGCCTATATTCCCATCTGACATTTCTGACATTAATTGGTTGCTAAGTAATTCTGAATCAGCAAAATGATTGTCATACTTAGCATTATGACCCAATAACAGCTTCCCCAAATCAAGGCACCACACATGTATCAATAAGGCATGTGCATTCCATCAAAAAGATTATAATGCCTAATCCATGGGTCTGTTTATGCAAAGGAGTGACCAAAGAAAATACTTGTTTTTCCCTTTCTTATCTGCTGTCATAATTCTTACACAGACATACAATTCTGAATCAATACAGTGTTCTAAAGCAAACAATAGTGAAAATAAAATGCAGGTCTTAGTCTTAAGACAGCGATAAGTTTACTTTGGTGAAAAAGTTCCAAACTGGGTGTTCCGGAATACTCTCATTCATAATAGAAAAACTCCATCAATATTCCTTTTTCTATACTCCCAGTCTCATTAGTTTGGGAATATAAATACCATACCTATTCTAATAATGAGGTTGCAGTAGTAGAAAAATTGTCGTAATCATACTCACATTCCCTCTGCTCATCACGTGCCTTCATTCTCTGTATAAAACCCAGGCTCTTGTTCTTCCGGAACTGCTCAAATGGATCGCCAAAGTCATGTCCCACACCCTTGTACATGTCCTGTCTATCCCTTACTTCACCTCCCGAGATTGGCTCCACAATACCCTGCTCTGAGGCACCCAGTCCTTTGCCAGACCAACCTGCAAGCAAAAATCAATACACAGTTTTAGTTTTCAAGCATCTTTTTGTTCATAATCTTCAAAATGTCAAATGTATTGAGCTTTGTTTTGTAATATGAACATAATGAGATCACTTACCTGGCTAACACTGGTCTAAAATTCAAATGCACAAGAAATTGGCATGGCAACTTGAATTAAAGGACACTGATGCCAATATGCACCCCATCAGATTTTGTTAAAACTGGCCTTCAGGTTATTTGAGAAATCATTTAAAGTTTTTATATTGGTCATATCAGGGCCTGAACTGAATGCATGCATACATGAAGATGCAAGTCAATTGTGGAAGATATAAGCAGATTTTCAGCTTTTGCAGCATTGTGCGAGTGCTACATTTTCAATCCAGAACATCAATTTACTCGTAATGCTCCTTTAAGTAAGTAAATTCAGCAAAATACCTATGCATATTTCCAAAACATAAAATGAAGCTTCTTTTGGCACTGGCTTCTTTACCATGAGATAGGTTATTTAGCATGTAGCCTAATACTGTAGCCATGCATGAACTTACTGATGGTACAGTGGACTTGGTAACATACACTGATATCAACTGAATATACTGTATATTTCATGAAATACACTGAAAATTACTTCATCACCTCCTACAATTTGACAATATGATTGGAACAGAAAAGAATGCTTTGATGAATCTTTACATAATAGATACTATATAAAGTAGATAATAAAGATATTAGCAAAAATGTTTCATGTGATTCATATTTTTCTTTTTGAAAATACAGAAAATTATATGTTTATATACAATCATTTATCATGATATATAGATCAACTATATACATACAATCATGGACTGTTTGTTTCACAAGCACTATTTGCTATTTTTGTCCATAAATACAGCATAATATAAGGAATAAATTATCTGAGAGGGAGGTGGATCGAAGAGCTGTATTATCTGAGTGGGAGGTCAATGGCAGGGCAACATTACCTGATCTGGAGGTCAAATGGAAGGGCAACATTATTAGAGTGGGAGGTCAATGTAAGCACCATTTCATAGAACAACCAGCATCCAAATGAAACAGTATTCTGCCTGCAAATATTATATAATTATCGTGGCAAATATGTATAGATTATGCTGTCTGTACTGTTGAATATTGAAAGTGAGACTAAAGCACAATGGGGCAAGCTTGCAGGCTACATGTAATTAATTCATGCAAGACTGCAATATGCCAGGGTATGAATATAATTTATTATTTAACTACATTTATTAAATAATAAATTGTATTTAAATTGCTATTCATAAAGTCAATATTAATATGTTTTAATTTTTTTCATGACTGAATTACACATACACTGTATGAGATGACTGGATTTTACATACTGTGCTAGGATAGACCTGCTGTAACATTTTGTTAGGCAGACCTGCTGCGACATTTTGTTATGTAGACCTTGTGTAACATTATGTTAGGCAGACCTTCTGTGACATTATTTATGTAGACCTGTTGTGACATTTTGTTATGTAGACATGCTGACATTTTGTTAGGCAGACCTGCTGTGACATTCTGTTATGTAGACTTGCTGTGACATTATGTTGTGTAGACATGTTGTGACATTGTTATGTAGACCTGCTGCAATATTACATTAAGCAGACCTGCTGTGACATTATGTTATGCAGACCTGCTGTGACATTACATTATGTAGACATGCTGTGACATTATGTAATGTAGACCTGCAGTGAAATTTTGCTATGTGGAACATAGCAACAAACTCAGTTGGATTTACATGCTCTTAACTTTACCCAATACATGCATGACAACATCTAAAAATTTACTCATTGATCCTGCACAGTGCATTTGCACAGTAAGTCAAGAGCTGGATACAATGTCCAATACATACCCATTTTCTTAAGAAGCTGGTGGCCCTTGTTTTCATGACCAATGCGGTTCTCACTGGATGGTGGCTGGGAGCTAGTATTGGCTGCTGCTGCCGCTGCCAGGAAGGCCTCTGTGGAGCTGACGGGAGAAGTAACTTGGTTCTTGATCATACTATTTATTAAGAGATTTTTTAAAAAAACATTCTTCTGATGAGCAAAGCACTAGTTTTAAATCATCAAGCCGGCATGAAATGGTTACCTCAGTGAGAAAAGATTCAACTGATGTCTGTGAAAAATACTTGCCCAATGAAAACTCGAAAATTGAAATCCCAAAGCACAGAAACTTTTAAAAACTTGAAAATTTGATATCAGATCATCTACATATACATCTCTCCCTTGATAACTTGCACACAACAGGGTAAGCTTGGAGTAGACAGCAGAGTGTATGACTACAAATGGGCATATTGCATATATGATGACTATACTGAATCTGAATTAAAACGCGGCAGTAAAACACAGATTTTACTTGACAATTTAATTGGTATTTATTTATTAAAGTGTCGTCACCAGTAGGGATTAGTGACATTTTCTTTGATCAACATTTCATTGAATATTGTTATTTACAGTGTACTGGGAATGTTGTTTGGAGATAAAATTCCAAAAATATGTGACTTCTTTCTTAAAGTTGAGAATTTCATTACAATGGTTCAAATATTTTGGTACTATGCACCGTTTTTGCTGATAAAATGAGTCATATATCGACATTCATTTACCAATTTGATCACAATTTTCTTGCTGTTCAACACATTGGGGCCATTATTTCTGGTATATCCTAGTAAAATAACAGGATCCATGCCTCATCCCATGTTTTTTGCAAGGTTTTGCCAGTTATCCAGAGCATGTCATCAAGGGAACAGTATGGTATGAAGATACGTTTCATTTGTCTACTTCAATTGTGTTTAGCTTTGAATCATGCTTATACGACCTTTGTCCAAAAAGAATCTACTGAAAATGTGTTAACAAATTTTAAAATACATTGTAATGGCCTGAATATGTAATAAGGTCACCTACATATGCCAAAAAAATAGGCTGGTACAATTTCACTTGTCTACACTGAGTAGTTTTAGTGCAGTCTGGCTAGCTAGCTTTCTCAGGATGGACAGATGGAAGAACTGATAAGTGGGCATACAGAACTAAATCATCATGTCACCAGTGCAAGCAATGTAGGCATAGCCTATTAAGACAGGTGATTAATCCCAAAAAAGAGCAATTTATTCTGATCATGAAAACTATGGAAGTTATGACTTTTTGGACAGGTGACCAAATTACACCACTCCCTTGACAACTCACACCCCAATAACTTGTAAACCTGCTTAGAATGCAGAGTTAGGCATGGCTCACATTTTTTTAACCAGAAAATACCAAAATATTCATCCCCATTTGTTGAACTTGAAGAAAATTGCAATCAAAATTGGTAACTGAAACTTTGATATTTTGCTCGTTTTATTGTCAAAAAGGGTTGACAGGACTTGAAAATTTTAATCAACATTATGAGCTTCTTTTCATAATAAATCATATAATTTATTTCATTTTCTTCCAATGACATCCTTAGTACACTGTAAATAATGATATTCAACGCAATTTTGATCAATGAAAATGTCACTTACACCTTGCGTAGGCAGTACTCTAATAAACAAATACCAACTAAATAATTTTTTTTTAGTTCCTTTTAAGTGTAATCATCATCAATGCATCATGTCCTCTTGTATTTCATTGTGAAATGTGTCAATCTACCATAATAGTTATGTCAGTGAGTGTTTTTCTGAGAACCTAATTAAATGCTGACCAAGTTATGATATCTGACTTGTGAAAGTACTTGCTGTATTGTTTCACTGAATTAAAAGCTGACCTTTGTATTATCACGTTGATTGCGTCTTTTGTGTCAAATAAAAGAGGTGGAATAAAAGAAAAGCTAAAAGGCATGCTAACTAATTAAATTCTAAACTCATTACCACACACAGAAATAAGCTGTTTAAGCACTGGTGGGTTGGATAAACACAATTTTCTTTATATTCCTTGAAATAAATTAAGTAATTCTCTAATCAAGAGATTTTACAGCTAAAATCTTACAATGTTGGTGGTGTCGCACTTCTAGATCTGGATCTGGACTTTGATTTACGATGCCTTCTGACTGGCGATGGTGACTTACTGCTTGGTAGATATGGCAGTGGAGACTTCGATCTTGATCTGGATCTGGATCCTGATCTGGATCTGGATTCTGACTTTGACATTGACCTAGATGGGGAATATGATCCTGAACCAGATCTAGACCCAGAGTCGGACCTGGAGCGAGAACGAGAACGAGAACGAGATCTGGACCTGGAAAGAATAATTAGAAAAATTAAGCTTGAAGTCAAGGAACACATTTTTAGTCCTCGACATATTTCACAAAATGATAACTGTGAGGTTTTAAAAATGCATGGAAACTTTTAAAATAAGTGTTTCTTTATAATGCTATAGTTTGATTTTAAAGTTCTCCTATTTTACCAGTACTATTTACAAAAAAGTAATACATGTACAACAATAAATTTCCAGATGACCCAATATATCCTTGCTTCCTATGATACTGTGGGTGACATGGTACTGCGGTATTGAAATTTGAAGTATTTTTCTGCACAGCACCACCTATTGTGTGCTTATTTTATATACACTGGATGACCATAAGTTAATAATTCTTAATCACCATTTTAATTTAAGAAAAAGTTGGGATTGTAGGTGAGAACACTATTTTAAAAATGCAACCATGAATATCACTGTTTAAAACACTACCATACCCCATGTTCTCAACTAGAATCTATATATCTATATATTCTTAAATCGATATCAGCATAAACAACCTGTTAACCAGTTTATTATCTGATAATATCCAATGATGTCATGCAAGAGTCAGATCACATGATTACCATATTTGTCAAGATGCAAGAGATTGAATCTCTCATAGGATATATGTGTCAAGAAGTATGTTAATGTTGTTTTGCAAAAGTTATAATGGCTTTTGCAACTGACAGGTGTTGACTTTAATACTTTTGTCTTATTTTATCTTATTATTTAGGGCATTCAATGTGCATTTAAAAGATATTTATATGATTTTATTTCAAAATAAAACCATTTCTTATGTCTTATGCGTAATGACTTTAAGAATTGATTGAAATAATGTTAATTCTCAACACACACACACACACACACACACACACACACACACACACACACACACACACACACACACACACACACACACACTCTCTCTCTCTCTCTCTCTGTGTATTTATCTATATGAAGACATCAACAGAAAAATGCTCTCAGCATAAAGTATCATCAGAAAAGAATATAACAGTAACAGTGTACAAGGTGACACCATCTGTAAAAGAAGGCAGGCTGCAAGAAATCAATGAGCAAATTTTGGACAGCAACATTACAGTCCATTCTTTGATTTTTCTGGGACAGAACTATGGTTTAAATTTCACAGTTTTGAGGACAGAATATTTTCAGGTGTCCTCACTGTTTAAAAAAAGATAAATGTGTTAATTTAAACACTGTACTGTACATATATCAATTTGCTGCTGGTCTGTTTTATTTAACATACTTCCTCAATTTCCAGGTGCATGTCAAGTTAATTTATACTTTATGCAACATATACATTAAGTTCTCAACATTAGGACATGTACATGCCACTGTGGAGATACTTTTGGGTATTACATCGATATCAGAGTAACTCTCTTTGCATACCTTGGGATCTACATGGCATGTGTTTATTGGTCATTTCCCCACAATCATCTGATTTAAATTGGAAATTAAATGCATTTTAATAAAGTGCAAGAGAACAGCAAACAGACATATATAATATCTTGGAGTCATCTTTATTCACTTGCTTACTGAGTGCTGATTTAAGACCTGTATACCACAGAACTCAGGGCTAAAGAACATCTGTCCATAAACAAGTTTGAAACATGCCACTTCATGCTTTAAGACAAGTTTCACTGCAAAGAATCAACACCATGCTAGTAAACTATAGAACTTCTCCACAAACGTGCTGAGGCCAGTATATTTCAACTACAGACTCTGCATGAGTTTGTCTGGCAACATTTTGTCACAATAACAATTTAAAATTAAAATGCTTTTTTTTCCTATTTTCTGCAAAAGAAAAAGGTTACAAATTTTTCCATGGATTTGTCTAATACTGATAGTCTTACCATTTGTTCTGTCATTTTCTACACAAAATAATTTATTTTAAATAGCAATTTTTTTAATGAAATGTTGTAGTTGCTTAAATGTCTTATTGTGGGTGACTCATTTAGTTACTGTTTATCCTGAAATGAGGTCCTCTTAGGATATAAATAATACAATATACATTATACACCAAGTTCACAGTAATTACTATTTATTTTATCATGTCTTTAGTATCATAAATACTAAATTTTATTACAAACTTTCAGTAATATATACATGCTCATGATATTTCTTAATATTTTCTAAAGACTTCACATGAATGGAAGTAAGGATGGATGGATATCTGACACAGCCCAGTTTTGCACTAACCAGAAATACTCAGCCAGGCTAGGTTTTAAATAGAAATTTGATCTTGCTGGGTTGGATCCTGCTTGCACAGGCAGTAATCAAATAATTATTAAAAAAACCCACCTAAAAATGTTTTTATGGTTTACAAAATGTGAGTGAGATGAGGGTGGGGAAAATGGACAAAATCGGAGTGGAGGAATCCTACCCAGCAGGGAACCAGGACCTGGCAAAATTTCCCTACTCATCCATCCTAACATGTAAGAATACTCCATCGTACTGAACCTGAGGACTAGCAGCTCTTCTTTAATTACTGTTCTTGGTTTTGGTGCATGCAGGTCTCCATGTGACCTTAAATGGTAATGTGCTGAGTTGAGGCCTGAACAAATCCTAGTACAGTTCCATGTAGACATTGCTCCAGAACTGCTTTGTGAAAATCAATTCTTTCACATATAAGTCATTTTAGTTGAAGAATGTTTTAATGAATAATCAATATATGTATCTGCCCTTAAGTTTACAAATACTGTCAAGCTGAAATCTGGTATAGCTTCATTATGAAGAAAAGACATAATCCAGAGTTAGAAAAACATATGCAATGTAATCTAGAACCATAGGTCTCTGAACATGTATTTGAACCAACTTGGGATCAATGTAAAACTTTGTGTATTACCTTGAGAAACTCCTCCTCTTATGTCCAGTGTTAAAGCTGCGTCCTACTGCAGGGGAATGTGAATTGCTGTCATTCCGATCACCACGAACAGATGGAGGTGACCTTGACCTTCGAGACCGCTCTGATGGTGGAGGTGAAGTTGTGGGTGATGGAGATTTAGACAATGACCTTGATCTGGATCTTGACCTTCTGTATTCCCCTTCTCGATCTTTTCTTTTCCTGGCCATCTGTTTGGCTTTGAAGAATTCATACAGTCCTAGCTTCTCCCATCCATCACTAAAAGAGGGAGTAAATGCATAAAAATTCAAAGAAACAGGATTTTATTTCTGAAGAACAGAATCAGTCTTTGCCATTATATCATCAGTAAAAGTAATCAAAGTATTTCTTCTAAATTTAATTGTACAATAAATACATATTTAAATTATTTTATAATAATTGATTTTATATTTCTATTTCAAAAGCATACCCTCCATAACTGATGTTGCTGACTTGATGAGAACACTAAATTAGCAAAATGTTAATAATTCACGGATTTAAAGTTTGATTCAAAGGGTTCTGATCTGAAGTTCAGCAACACATCTTAAATTTTAAGTCAGGACGAAGACTTGAAGTTTATCCAATCAGACTGCTGCATTCTGGACTTAAATTATGTCTCAGCCGACTGACAGTTGGTAAAACTCAGTCATTACATAAAGAGATTACTTGCCTATCTCTAGGTCTGTCATGATGTGGTGAACTGTAGAAGGCTTCGACAGCTCTCAGAAGCCTCTCACTGGGGGGCATGGGGGGAGGGAGACGGATGTTATTGGGATCAAGGGGCTTGTAGTCAAAATCCTCTAGCTACAAAAAAAAGGAAAACACATGAAATGGTAATTACAGAATATCTACCATGATAAGACCAGGGGGCCAGTCAAATAAAATGGCTTGAAAGTAAAGGTCATCATATTATCAGGCAAAGCTATCACTGGAAAATATTTGCCAAAATTTTTTAAAAATGTCTGGGGGCTTAAACAAAAGCTCTTTGTTATGAAATTAAAATCAACTCCTAAGAAATGGGCTACTTTCTAATGGTGTAATTATTTTTGGAATACTGTTAATTTTTACAATAATTCTTATTCCTCCTACCCCACCACTGGCTGACAAATAATAAGCAAAAACAATCCTTGAAAATAACTTTGATGAAATGCATAAAAATATTACTTAGAGTTGTAACAAATTAACCATAACACAGCACAAGCATCAACCTCGCACACAGAAGGGAGCAAAAAGTTGCCGTTAGTAAGTTACCTCCTGATTAGACTGTGCCATAGGAAAGTTAGTCCATATCATTTGGATTAACTCTAATCTTACTCCAATGTAATTTTGAAATATCAAACACTGGCTTTTTAAAAAATGATTTTTCCAGCATTTTCTTTTCTTTTTTGCAATAAATATTTGGAGATTTTTTTCTGTATAATTTTTCAAAAAATCTTATTTCCTTTCCTGTTCTTTTATAAAAATATTTTAAAAATGCTTTCCATATGAAATTTACTTTACAACAATATTGACAAAGAATTCAGATCATTATTAAAATAAGGTCTATCTATATTACCAACAGCAATCACTGGTATCTTCTCATAAACTTAAAAACATTTTTTATGTTAGTTGTTTTTCTTTGATGTGAGAAGGTCCAAAACTGTATAAGAGAAAAGATTTCATAATAATTAAAAATACTTTAAAAATAAATTTTTTTAGATTGTATTCAAGATGAAGTGGTTATAATAGTTGCTTGATGCTATATTCTCACAGATTCTTATCTTTCCATCATTTTTAATTTATCTATTATGTACAGCACACCCTCATTATGATACTGCCCATGGCAGCAACACAGTATACCATATAGACAGACTGTCTTATAATGAAGTACAAGATACATAATTTTACTACCACTTACATGAAACGGAATTACCATACTCGCCTTAAAACAGGAAAAGGGTTATAATGAAGGGCCTTATAGTTAATGATTGTAGTAATTACTTATTGCTATCAAGCATTACATCTAAAAATGATTTATTCCAAAATAATTTGAAATCAAACATTCACTGGCAAAATCTTCAAACATTTGTATCAAATGTTATTGCTATTATTATTATTATTATTAATTTTTTTTTATGTTACAAAAAACATTATGGTTTATACAGTCTCTTAAACAATGGCTTAACACTGAAAACTTTATAGGGAATCATTTTCAGATAAATTTGGAAGAAGCAAATCCAGTAAACATTGGACTCACAATATAACATGGTGAGGTCACACTAGTTCATAATAATCAAATCTAACTATACCCTGTAAGACAGAACTGTGTTGCTCTTGGCTAGACATGGACAGTAACAAAGTTTCATTGCCCTTATCTCAAAGGGCATTAGAAAAATAGTGCAGAAAAGAGGTTTTAAAAAATGTATTGGTTACCTTGACAACAAAATCGCGAATGTGATACATGAGAGGCTATGAAACAGAGAGATAAATGTAACAAAGTTCATCCCTATACCACAAATAGCTTTTATAATATAAATCAGAAACAAAAATGTTAAAATGTTTCCCTTTACCCTTTAGGATTACACTCCAAAAATCCAATGCAACAAAGCTCCTAGTGATAATATACAAATATCCCAAGCTTCATGCATTGAACTTAAAAGGCTCTCAAGTTAGAAATCAGAAGGGCAAATTTTTATCCTGTTTTGCAAATTGGATTTGGGACTGATGTAAGGATAGACAGCAGCAGAGCAATGTTCCCTTCTGGAACTGCAGATGCATAAAATAGGTACTAGTCTACAGAAGACAAAACTGTGCTGTCTTTGAAGTGTCCATTATAGACAAGATTAAATTTATTCAACACAAGTATCTATAGAAAACTTGATGCCAATATATGTGATGGAGCAAAAAGAACATTACCTTTATTAGAGGGGCCATAAGGCCTGCTGGCAGCTCATAATATGGGACTGAGGGAGTGAGGTCTATTTCTGGGGGTAGCAGGGGAGGAAAGCCTCCACCAGGTATTGGCCCTCCTGTGTAACCTGGAGGGGGTTTACTGAGGTCAGGCAGGGCAAACTGGGGAGGTCCTTGAGGGGGTGGACCCAGGAAGTCAGGAGGTATTATCCCTGGCCCATGTGTTGGAGGAGGTTGACCTGTAACAGTAATTGAGAAAATCATCAAGTAAAATAATGAAGGTTCTAATTCAAGTAATGAAGTAAGACACAGAGATGTCCTCTTCTTATAAATGAAATAACTCTTCACAATTTAAAAAAAAAATCTTTAAAAAAAAATGATTAAAAAATCAATATGTACTGCATGGACCTGTCTAAGCTAAATTGCTGAAAGTTTGTTTGTGGAAAATGTATACAGGCCACATCATTTAAAACAAAACAAATCTTTTCTGGTTCAAACCACAAAATGCCCAAACAATATTTTGGGAGTCATTTAGGGCTTCCCATTCAAGTCTCTGAAAAAGTGAATAGGACTTGCTTAAATAATTTTTCCATTTAATATCCACTAGGATGATCACTTGTGACCAACTGTCCTCCCTAGAAAGTCAAGCAGTTTGTTTTCTGCTATGATATTCAAACCCTTCAAATTGTTGACTCGTACACATACTTGGGCATAACTTTTCATTACAATGAAAACATATTATTGGCAATCATAAACACTTGGGTCTATTTATAAACAGACTATTTATACTACAGACGATACACCTACTTCCATATTATTGCCTATGTAAAAGATTTGCTCCATGGTTGTGAAGCACAGGGGACTGATTTTGTAGACTAGAAAAATACTTACATTTTCAGTTATGCACCTTGTTCATAATCAAGATAACTAATTATATTCTTGACCAAACCAAACACTGCAGTAATACTAGGTAAACTAACAAAACATGATGTTAAAATGTAAGATGGATTTCCTGGGTTTTTCCTCTATCAAATATACTGGCTGCCATTTACAGCCTATCATGTGCTCAAAAATGGAGTTAAACCCAATTAAATTAAACACAACCAAGATACATAACACAAGTCTGGTATACAAATGACCTGAACTTCTCTAGCGCCATGACTGCATCAATGACTGTATCTGTTGATCATATCCTAAAATGACTTGAGTCAATATATGACAGAGTTCATGTCTTACTCTTCAGAATGTTAGAGATTAATGTAAACAAACAATAGTGGGATGTTTTTACCAGAGAAAGCCTTCCTTTAAATCCTGTAACTGTGAAATCTAATAAATGCTGCCTCTTCGGACAGATTCAACAGGATGCAAGTACTGCCTCCCATATTTCCACAATTAAAAATTGAAAATCATAAAAGCTCTAACCTGCTTTCTCACTCTCTTATGCAAGAAACTGGCAAAAACATCAAGAGGCTAAAGAGGGCCTAACATTGTTCACCTGGGTAGTTTACATATGTCAACTTGTGAAAGTAAACTCAGTGTTCACATGCTCAGACAATCAGATGCAAGATCAACTCATTCATATCATAGATGTTGCTCAAATTCACACTCATCTGAGATCTTGATGATATAAAGTCACATACCAAAATCTGATCAAAATATGATCAGAAAACATGGCCTCTTGGGTGTTTAACAACAATCATTTGCAAGATCACTGTATATATGCATGGATGTCACTCTTAACTGAACCCATCCAAGATCTCAATGGTATAAGCTTTCATAATGTAATACCAAAATCTAATCAGAAATATAAGCTCAATCCTCACAAGCTCAACCAATCAGATGCAAGATCACCCATTAATATGCACAGACAATGTTCATAACTGAACTTTCTCAAGATCTGGATGATTGATAAGCTGATAAAAATTTTATCCTAAATATGGCTTCTAAAGTGTTCTCAAGTTCAATCAATCAGATGCACAATCACCTCAATAATGTGTAGATGTTGGTCAGAATCAAACTCATCTGTGATTTTGATGATACAAGTTTACATACCATGGACACATGACATACCATAAGCTCACCAGACCTTACAGCAAAATGAGCTAAAACAACCTAACCACTGAAGAAAGAACTTGTTCTTTTTGCCCCTGTAAAGTTGAAGATGAAGCCCACTTCCTAGTAGTATACAAAGTTTATGCAAATGTGAGAGAGACATTCATCTGGGAAATCATTCCCAATATACATTCTACTGATTCTAGGGCAAAAATGCCATTTTTAGATGCCATCTACCACACATAACATTTTATGGCTGAAATCTAAAGCTTCTGAAAATTAAACAATCTTTTCTTTTTGAAATTGATGAAAGAATGGTATTTTTGCCTGTGCTTTCTACACAATACAGAAAACGAGCCAGAACCAATCAATCAGGGATCAGTTCCACCCATGACACCTGCTGAGTAATCTGAATAGGACTGACATGTGTATGCTGATTACCTTATTGTTGTAATCTGGAGAGTTTACAGCCAAAGGCACTTATTTACTGAGGTGCTAAAAGTAATAAAATGATCAAAGGTAGTCCATCATGGCTTGCTTTTAAGTGATCAAATTTCAGCCAACTTGAGAAGGAGCGAGATAAAAAAAGAGAGAATGATCAGAACATAATTTCAGCATAAACACTTCCATCAACTACTTTGATTTTCATCTTGTTTAATAGTGATTGTGTTTTAGTGAGTGCAGGCAAGTAAACACTGAGCATACACAGTGCAATGGCCAATATATACCCCTCACTCTTCAAGTTTTGGAAGTCCAAAATGTTCAGACTGTTCCCCTTGTGGCACACATCAGAAGATTATCAGTTCAACATAATATTAATAAATAACACTGTCAAAATATCTTTTGCTTAATTATTGAGGGGAATTCTGGACTCAAGCTGTATCTCTGTAATGGAAATAGGTAATTATTTTTTACTATAGTGTGTGTGTGTGTGTTAACTGTATCTGTATTACACAAATATTGAGAAGACACAAGTTTTCTGCAACAGAAAACCTGCACAGCCAATTTTTTGCTGGTCACATCTGCTAAAGATTTTCCTGGGTCACATACTTTTTAAGGACTGTATCATTTTACTCCAAAAGACTGTTATTGCGATTATTAAAATGATGTAAGAATTTTTCTTCTTTAATAATTTAAATTGAGTCAAACATTACAACCATGTAATTTTATGTCCAACTTCTCCAAAGTTTCATTGCAATACATCTTCGTAAAAAGTAATGTCATACACATAGATTCCATTACAATCATATTTACCAGGTTTTAGCAATAAACTTTGCCCCTGCACTGGAAGAAAATGAGACTGTTGGTATTTGTGTAGTGTCAAATTGTAAAATGTGTTTCAAGTCTTGATAAGTTCACTGTCTTAACATCAAAATCTGTCAGAAAAGACAACCTGTTCTTTCCGTACAACTGTAGTCACATATCCCTGTTGACTCTGATCAGTAATTGACAGCAACAACACAGCTCCAAAAGTAGAGTCAGCTCATTTCTTTCATGGATTCAGGTGGCATCATAGGATTTACAGTTTAATTATGCCTCCCAAGTCTTTGTTAAAACAGACAACTTCCCCCAGTTATCAAATTACTGAAACATACTATCAGAATGGTGCTGCGCAGCAAGTGAGGCCAGTTTCATCATGTGCAGTTGCTGTCAAAACAATGCCTTAAGTCATCCAAGAGACAAGCCAACTTTCCTTCCAATGCTGTTGTCTGCAACTAAATGCTGTGTGCATGAAACACCTGAAACGTAAAGTACCCCCCTTTCTGCTTCATATGAAGTTTTTATTTCTTCTTGTTCAAAACAAATAACCATATGTTTCTTTGCTGATAGACCGGCCTGGTTTAGAATTTTGCCACTTTCTATTTATCAGTGATCATTAGTTGTATGATCTATAAGTCATGCTGAACGAAAAGACTTTCACTTGAACCAAACCACTAAAACTAAACATTGTATATGGTACATGTAAACACCTCAACTGTTTACTTTATAAGTGACTCTGAACATAAGCTGTTAACTGTGTGTGGATTAAGTTGGTGACTGAGTGATGATATTGGAATGGGATTACACTACATTTGTCATATCAACACAGCTCCTGTAAAGGTCAGAAACTCATTTGATTCATTT
>JAECUM010006431.1:0-36991 GCA_016617855.1 Megalonaias nervosa | reverse complement strand
GTATACCACCTTATAGTGAGTCAACCTTATAATGAAGTGCATTGTAATGCTGTCCATGGGTGCCATAGAGTATACCACCTTATAGTGAGTCAACCTTATAATGAAGTGCATTGTAATGCTGTCCATAGGTGCCATAGGGTATACCACCTTATAGTGAGTCAACCTTATAATGAAGTGCATTGTAATGCTGTCCATGGGTGCCATAGAGTATACCACCTTATAGTGAGTCAACCTTATAATGAAGTGCATTGTAATGCTGTCCATGGGTGCCATAGAGTATACCACCTTATAGTGAGTCAACCTTATAATGAAGTACATTGTAATGCTGTCCATAGGTGCCATAGGGTATACCACCTTATAGTGAGTCAACCTTATAATGAAGTGCATTGTAATGCTGTCCATAGGTGCCATAGGGTATACCACCTTATAGTGAGTCAACCTTATAATGAAGTGCATTGTAATGCTGTCCATAGGTGCCATAGGGTATACCACCTTATAGTGAGTCAACCTTATAATGAAGTACATTGTAATGCTGTCCATGGGTGCCATACAGTATACCACCTTATAGTGAGTCAACCTTATAATGAAGAACATTATACATAATTCCCTCATTATAACACTGTCCAGGAGAGTCATAAAATATACCAACTTATAGTGAAATTACTTACAATGATACAAATGATGCATATCATTTCACAACCACTTAATGAAATGGACTTTATGGTCATACTGCCAATATAAAAGGGACTGTTATAATGAAGAACCTTATAGTGAGTCTTTTATTAGGTAACTATACCATATTTGTTCTGTATATAACATACAACTATTAGCATTAGGAATTTATACAAGATGCTTCAGTTGTTCAGGTTTTGAAATTTACTGAAGGTGGAAAAATTCTAAACAAGGAAAATAAACAGTTTCATATTATAAGACTACAAAATGAATTATCATAAAGCCAAAATACTTCATTTTCTTGTTTGTTTCTTCTTTTTTTTTGTAGGAGAAAACTTCTAAAGCAACTACGCCCAAATAGACGGCAGCTCCGCATGTGGGACCCAGAGCTTATAGCTATCAAGCAACAAGCACTTGTAGCACAAATTTATGGTAAGTTTTGTCTTGCCTGTGAAGCAGATGCAAGATGTAGTTTTCAGCTTTTTGACTGTGTTGTGTCGTTATCACCATGGCTGTCAGCACTAGTCATCTATGTTAAGTTTCTCGAGTCAGCTCCATTTACCCGACACTGTTTCAAACCTTTAGGCATAAAAACTTTAATGACTCTTGAAGGATGCTACATTTAGCTCCACTTTTCAGAGATTGTTGTTCAGTCATGGAACTTGATGGGTGCATTTATCTTAAAAGCTGCTTCTAGCACAGTGACCTACTTTTCACACTCTTTTGATTAAGTCAAGAACTATGCCTCCACAGTGATAGCAGAAGGGAGTATATTGTTTTGCTGCTGTCTGTCCTTATAGCTGTACATCCATGCATCAATCCTGAATGCATTTTTAGTGTAACACAAAAACTATTAAAGTGACTAAATTATATACACTTGATCATGATTATCTGGCCATTAAAGCAATTTTTTTATTTTTATGCAATTTGTTTAATTTTGTGGATTTGTTAAAGCTCTTCCCCATTATAACATGCATCACTATAATGCGATTCCAGGTATAATACGGTTGCTCTGTGGACCCCAAATTCAAAATTAAAAAGATTATAATTTGAAGAAATGAAATTCATCATTTATCAGCTGAAACCTTTACATCAGAAACTACTGTACAGGATTTGAACATTGCTAGAACATGTTTTTACAGTCACAGTTTGACTCTAATTAGCCACTATTGTATTCAGGCAGGATTTTTTTTTATTCTTAAAAAGCTATTGAACATCCGAAATTACCCATGTCTCTAAATAAACCACAAGTATCATTGGTCCATATCAACTATTGTATTTGGCTAAAGTACACATGAATGTCAAATTTGCTCATTGATTATACAGAAGACCAGCTTGTTCTAGACCAATGTATATTGACACCTGCACCACAACAGACCACAGAAAGTATTAGCAGTGGCATGTCTTTTGAATCTTCTGCCGCTTACTGTCATCCGTTGCAGTGCAGCCCAGAAGAGATAGAACTCATTTGTATAATGTAGCTACAGTACAAATAAGGTTTATTCAGGCAATCAGGTGCCACTTTCCAGTGAAATCAGAGATAAAAGTGAGTATAGTCTTATCAGTACTTACAAGTGAATACAGACATTTAATTTCACAATGGAGATGTCCTGGCAAAGGAAAATTTATTTTGTGAAAAGGATTGTGATTTTAAGGGATTCATGGAGGACATTGAAGAGGCTAAAGCTCTGCAACATAGACATTTTAACTAATTTGACGATGTTTAGCTCTGGATCAAAATCCATGAGGACTGCTCCACTATTGAATATAAGATTCATGCTCATGTGTCAGGTTCTTTCTAGGCACAAAAAAGAGCAATTTAAATCCCGATCAACAGGAAGCAGGAGTGACCAGAAGGACCCGCTGGAAACATCCCATGCTGTTTCTGAAGCCATATTTGCATTTGAGAAAGGACTGTTTTGGATAGAAAGCCAGGACATTGAGCCCTTCAAAATTTTGCATCTGAGAAATGTCATAGACTTTGCTAAAACAAAAGAGATAAGAAACACAAGAATGATTCACTGCTTTTTGTTGTTGCTGATTCACACCAAAGCAAGATTCCATTTTCTGCCAAACCTAGGTGTATTTATTTCATCAAATAACTGTCAAAGTTGAAACATTTTTTTTGTTTTAAATTATTCTTTTAGTTAAATATTGATCCCCCGATTTTGTTGCAAGTAATGGTGAAATTTCTTGTCCCTCAGGAAAGATCTGAGTGCCAATTCAGGAATTTTAAGTTCACTACAAACTCTGTAACTCACTTCTGTATAATGAACCATATCAGTGAAACAGCTTTTGATTCACCAAGTGCTCATTTTGCTTGGTTTCTTTGCTATCTTTGATCATATTTGTGAATGAGTAGGCTAATTTAATGTAGCTTAATTATATTACTTGCATAATATCTATAACAATGTTCAGTTGATCAGTTGAAATTAGTGGACCTGATGCATGAACAAAACAGTGACCACTAGCTCTTACGTAGTCAGGATTTTCATGGCTTTTAATTTTATTTTATTCCACCCCCTTTATTTGATTTCATACAAAAGACATAATAAACATGATAATGCAAAGCTGGTTTGCTTTTTAATTGAGTGTAACAGTAGAACACATACTTCCTCAAGTTTGTGTTAAAAGCATGGTTCGTACTTAATTAGTTTCTCACAGAAATACTTGAAGACATAGCTGTGATAGTAGAGTGACATTTTTCACATTTGGAGAGCATATTGCATTATGATCATTACACTGAAGCTGAATTGAACTAAAACACAAATTTCATTTGACAAAACTTCTTTAATTGGTATTTAATTGTCAAAGTGTTGCCATCAGCAGGCATTAATGACATTTTCATGATCACAGTTTCATCAAATATTGGTATTTCCAGTGCACTGAGAATGATGTTTGAAAAGAAAATTTAACAGAATATATGACTTCTTATTAAAAGTTGAGAATTTCAATAGGTTGGTTAAAATTTTTTGATACCAACCAACGCTTTTGGCAGTAAAACAAATGATATATCAAGGTTTCATTTACCAAATGTTATTGCCATGTTCTTCATATTTAACAAAAAGGGTCTAATTTTTCTGGTATTTTCTACTTTAGAAAAAGAAATGGGATCCATGCTGGCCTTGAATCAAACACGGGTTCATGAGTTATAGAGGAAATGGTGTATATATGTTAGAGATCCTAAAATTTTAATGACTCTTGCCATACATTTTTTCTCCCTAAATTACATGGTGGGCATATAAATATGTGAAATATAGAAACACTCAAAGGGGATGTCAAAATTTGTGACAAAGGATGAAACATATATATATATATATATATATATATATATATATATATATATATATGTATATGTATATATATATATATATATATAAAATAAATGAACTGGAAAATATGTAATTTTCAGTTCTGGATTTGCTGCTGCTTAGTGTTAGTCATCCTTCCATGATTAACTGGTTGCCCTTCCAGCTATTTATTTATTCCACCCAACAACAGTATTTTATTTCATTCTATTGTTTTTAAAAATTCAGTAATTGATAATAAGATGACTTGCAACCATAAAAATATGCAACATGTAATTAGTCAATAGCTACCTAAATCTCACTTGAGAATATAAGTAGCTATTTCTCGATAATTGTATTTTTTTTGTGGATAATAGTACTGTTAAAATTGTTCTGTTTACAGATGTTGTACTGTTCTGTTTTAGATGCTAGGCTAACACAGCAGTCATGTGTTGTGAGCTAGAGGGAGAGAAAGACAATAAATATTTTGTAGAAACACAGTTTTTGTTGTACTAGTTTCTTTGTAAATGATATCCCCACCCCACAACCCACCCACCACCCAGGCATAATTTTAAATTAAATTAAGATCATGAAATTGTTCTTTTTATTCACTGTTGATATACAAGTTCTGGTAGAAGATTGAACTTTATAAGTATCTGTCTCTTTTGGTAATTTAGCTCCAACTTTTGCAAAGTCAGTAGAAACATTTAAAATGTCCATCCACATGCGAATTGCCAGTGTCCTCCAAGAATTTTTCCATGCTTTCCTTAATAGTGAAGTCTTGACCTAGTAAATCTGTTGCATGGTGCATTGCCTTGATTTGTTATAAGATAAAATCTTTCACTTCTCCAATATCCTTGAGAGCATTGCCAATCTGAGATAAACTTATGTCATCTACTAGGTCCACTTCATTGTATGGCTTAGAAACTCATCTGAATCGTAACATTTTGACATATTGTAACCAGTATTATCTGCATCCTCATTCAATAGTTTTAAAACATTACTGCAACATTTTCACATGGTTTTAAGGCAGCTGCCCTGGGCTTCTTGGTCATGTGATCAAAACAGGCAATGGATGTAAAGAATGATGAGGGAATGGGGTTTTTTTTCAGGGTAGTAAAAACTATAGTATGTTGAAATAGTCCATTGTCATTTAGGGGAAGTAAAGAATGGTATAAAATTCAAAATGTTAATTTTCATCTAGCTTGGGGAGAAAATGAATTTTTAACATTTTTTAATTAAATATACTGTGGATTAAATCAGATATTTCCATACTTTTCTAGCACTATGGAGAAATGATTTTTCACATGTACTAGTATATTAGAGTCTCCCCATATGGGCTCATCCAGTATAACAGTACATTTGAAAAACTGTACAATTATTTTACAGCTAGAAAAGTATGGATGTATCTATTACTTTAAAATCTATGCAGAGTAAAGTAGGATGGTGATGTTTTATTTGATTGGGTCCTCAAATAAGTCATGTTTTCTTAATTTGGGCCTAGGCTTCGCATATTTAGCTCTGAAGATGATGAGTCCAGAAGATTCGCTTTGGGATCTCTTTTGTGTTTTTGTGGTTATTGACTGTTTAAACAGTTGGGAAAACATAATGACCAAACAGCCTCAGTTGATGACACCTGTATTAATTGTTCATCAAAGAAACTTTAGATTAGTCCCAGCCACCATTTGGAATTAAGCCCACTTGGCGACATCTTTATTAATTATCTATCAAAGAAACGGTCTGTGGACTTTAGATTTGACTTTTTTAAGGTATTTATGTGGCAGTTAACAGACAAACGAATCAAAGACAAGTTGATATAATGTTTGAGAACTCCTATGACCAATGTTCCATTGCTTTGATCTACGTGATATGACCAACAAATACAAGAGTTTTAGGATCTCTGATACATATATATATATATTCAAATTGTTTCTGTATTTTTTAATTCTTTTGGACAGAGATTTATTTTTTTATGATGTTACAGACAAGTTTGCAGAACAAATCTAACTGCATTTAACTCAGTTGCTCTGGCACTGTTGTATATATACAGTCATCTTTTCTTGTTGTCTTAATAATTCTTTTTTTTTGGCCCGATATTGACAATTATGAAAAGTAGGTACCAATGACCTACTGTTTAGGCTCAGGTGACTTTTCAATAGATATTTGGAATAAACCCAGGTGGAGCATGCAGAGGCTGTCATTCTGTGGCATTCTTCTTTCGTTTCCTGAACTCTGATTATTAGTTGATTCCATTTTTATGTTCTTAGAGTTTGGTGATATCTTCAAAAACCATCCAGCTCTTTTACACCCTCACTTGCCAGGATCCTACTACTGACAAGGTTTGAGTATCATGTAGAAAAAGTGAAACTTGGGGTATGAGATTTCAGTATGTGTGTTCTTCAGAATGCTTGCACATTCAGAGAAACTGTTACAAGACTCTAGGGAGCTAGAGTTGGGTTTATTTAATGTAAAAATGATGATCAATTTCTTTCATTTGCATTAGCTTTCAAACATTGAAACTGAAGTTAGACTGCTGTATTTGTCACCTATATGTATGGCAGCCACCTGTATACCATCAGTTCTAAAACTCCAATTTGAACATGACTTAGTGTAAATATACTTGTATATAAAGGACACCAGCTTACAAAGGCCACTTTCTAGTAGTCAGATGGGTGACCGCTATATGCAGTTTTAATGAATAATATAATGTGATAATATGGTAAAATGTTCATGTATGAATAAGAGTTCATTCTTATTGAACGTATTATCAAATCTCATTACAGTTGTATTTCTTAAAATGTAATATTCGCATTATAAAATATGATGAGAATGAATTTACACACTATTCAATTTTTTTACCACCACAATGGAATATTTAAGTTCAGACACTAACATTGATTTTTTATGCAACGCTAAGAATATGTAACATTGATTTTTTATGCAACGCTAAGAATATGTTAAGCTTACTTAAGTGAATAGAAGATAAATGCTTCTATTGAAAGAAAAGTTTGGTCAATTTCATAAACCTTAATAAGTTACTGTTCTTAGAGTTCTTGTCATCTGTTTTTCCTTAGGTGAGCAGATTAAAGTTCCAGTTTGGTACCCAAGTTTTTCCCGCCAACACAGACCACATTGGGTTAAATATATACCTTCCCCTGCAGGTAACTTTACTATTATTCGTACTTGTAGTATAATAATTTACTATGAAAAAACAGGTTGACTATAAGGTTTACTTTGTCCATTCAGTAGTCCAGTGGTGTGATGTTAATATATCTGGTAGTATTTATAATGAAAGCCAGACAATAACTGGACTACTGTTCCTAGATGAAATGGATCTGCTTTGACATCCAATATGGTCACCACAGTGACCATTTTATAAATATTTTGTTATTGCTAATCCACCTGAATGAAATAATCATCTTAACTTGGGTTTTACAGTAAAAGACTTCACAATGTCTAGTTGGTCCTAAACAAAACTGGTGCCAGTCTGATGTCCAGTATGGCAGTTACAGTAGCTATCTTGAAAATCTTATTATTGATATTCAAACGGAATGGAAAGTCACATCATCATGAAAGTTTTACCAGAAGTGTCTAGTTGGTGCTGAATGATAAAAAGTGCCACCCAGACATCCAGTATGGCCATTAAAGTTGCCATTTTTTTTTTTATTGCTACTACTCTGGAGTGCATGATCGTATTAGCATGGAGTTTTCATTCAAAGACTTCTTACAATGTCCAGTTGGTCCTGAGCAAAAATGGTGCCAATCTTGTATCAATATGGCCACCACAGCAGCCATCTTGAAAATCTTATTATTGCTACTCTCCCTGAATGGAAAGTCATATCAGCATGGGGATTTCACCAGAAAGATTTCTTATCATCCAGTATGGCCACAATGGCAGACATCATGAAAATCTTTTTATTGCTACTTGTCCTAAATGGACAGACATTGAGACCTGGGATTTTCACCTGAAGACTAAGATGGTGCCGATCTGAACTTAAAATATTTCTGCCACAATGAACATGTTGAAAATCTTGCCACTTGTCTGCCAACATGGGGCTTTCACCAGAAGTTTTATAATGTTGTCTAATTTGTCCTAAATAAAAATGGTACAGATCCTGCATCCAGTATGGTTGCCACAGTACCTAATTTGAAAATCTTATTGCTGAAAATATCCAGGGTTTTTTTGTACTAGTTACACATTAGTTTGACAGTGCTGTAGGTGCCAATAATGGAATAATTTATGCCAAAAGTCATCGGTCATTCTCAATTTAGAATGAAAAGTAGGAGATAACTACATTGCTGATAAATGTGTATCAGAAAGATTTAAATAAATATCATCAATTGCACATTCTGAAGCTGTAAGAAGCTGGAACTGATGGATAATGATAGTTACAGCCAGATGTTTGTCCTCTGATTTTTAAGGTTTTCAAATGGTTTCACACAGTGTTTTATGATTATTGATAATTATTTTAAAAAACATTATTATTATTTTTATCATGATGATTATTGATTATTACTTTAAATAACATTATTTTCAATTTTATTATAATGATTATTGATAATTACTTTAAATAACACTTATAAATTTTTAGCACGATGATTATTGATTATTATTTTAACTAACATTATTACAAGTTTCATCATGATGATTATTGATAATTATTTTAAATAACATTATTTTATGTGTTACCACATTGTTTCCATAGCATGTATGTTATCTTTAAAAGAAAATATTAAATATTTAAAAATTAGTTATGCCTTTCTTTCTTTTTATTTCATTATTATTATTTACATCTAGAAAGGTCACCCATCTTATAAGGCCACTTGCCATCTGTAGAAGGAATAGCTGTTTTAGAGGGGGACCACTGTGTTATAGTGTGTGCACAGTATGATGGCAGAACATGGACTAAAAACTATCATTAATAATAACGTTGGAGGACCTTGTTAATTATAGTGTGATCCAATACTTTATCCCTTGATTGACATATGTATGGTAGATAGTAGTCAGTATATACCTGAATCATCCCATCTTTTGTCCTAGAAAAGGTTTGAATTTTACAGAATATCTGCTGTTATTTCAGCTCTATCCTTTAACTTTGCTCTGGACCAGTATCATCCACTTATTGCTAAAAAGGGCAGCATGCCATCCCCATTTTTAGATGAAAAGGGACATCCTAGACAGTTCACATGGCAACTAGATGAGGAAGAGCTAGCAAGTAAGACCAAATCTGAATTTAATACATGAACAACAACAGTGTACTGACATTTTCATGTCAGTAAACACAAAACTATAAACATATTTCCAGTGAACATTTTGAAGAAGCATATAAATAATGACAAGTCTTGATACTAGTTTTATAGTAATAATAGTCCAGCGTTTGAATTATAATACAGTTGGACATCTGTTATATGGATACCATTTTTCTGACTATTTGTGCATACAGAACAGGGTTTCCCTTGGATACACAGTCTTACACAAATTAATCTGTTAAATATATTATTTATCTGAACAAATTCAGATGAGCCGGGACAATTTATATTTTATACTTAGTCATGTCAAGATACCCAAGTCATTATATTATCAGAATTAATTCTGATTGTTTGTAGACAAAGATGTAGCATGGTTCACACAACCCTTAAAAATCCTTGTATTTGAGGGTTTACCTGAAAAACATTTGCAAGGTCCTTGAATCATCATTGAAAAATAACTTCGAGGCTGTATGAACCATGCGTAGCATTGTCCCCTCATTAACATCTTTAATGTGTATCCCTACATCTGTAATCACTATTCAAGACAATAAAATTACTGAGGCTTAATAAACTTGCCATGCTTTAGATACTGTGACTATAAATTTGTTAGATTTGTTTCTGGCTGTAAAATTAGCTTTGGAACTGATACATTAGTTTTCATGGTAACTCAGCTCATGAGTCTAAAGCCAGATATGTTATTTTGTATTAACTGAAGAATTTTAATACTGTACATACTTACTTATAAGTCACGTCCAACTGCAAACAGCATAGACCCTGATCTATTCAAATATGCATGCACATTATGCAATGGGCACATCTCAGTCTGTGCAATTTACAGCTGGACTTGATTTATAAATGAGTACATATGGTAGCTACTTTAAATAAATATGTTCCTTTTGATTTTCAGATCAGTTGAATTTAATCAAATTGGAAAAGAGTCCATCCCAGTCAAGAGGTTTTTCTTACAACCTCAGAAATGCATAGCTGCAGTTGCAGGGCATTCCTTACACACCAGTGGCCGGATAATTTACCCACCACAGTCTGCAAGAACTATCAGCTACTTCTGTTTGCTGCCTTGACTCCCATTGGAGGAGCACCCCCAAAGCCCTGTGTTGCTATAAAATCTTTACCTACTACTTCCAATTTTATGGAATGCCCTGCAGTTAGATTTGGCATTTGGAAATTTGAACTTTTGAGGCTTCAGATAAGGCATTTTCAGTTAGGACTGTTGTAATGAATTCTGAGGACTGTCAAAGGTGTAGCGGACAAGCATAAATCAAAACCAAGCTAGAAATGGAAGCCATCACCAATATCCGCTTATTTCTTTTCTTGCTTTGTCCCGCCTTCAACCCCAGTCTCCTAAACCTGTATCATTTACCTACTCTTGTAAAATGTCATACGAGATGTTATCATCTCCCCTGATTCAGGGTAAATATAGTGACAAAATTGTCCATATTACCTATGAAATTGACCTTTGGCACCCAACCTCCCCAGAGAGGTCCATCTAGGGTCAAAATCTTTATTGTCATCAACTCTTCCTAGTGAAACATTATACCAAATATGACAATTCCCCGTAATGAATGTAGATGGAGCTCAGGTTACAAGGAAAACACATGAATGGACATGACCAGTCACAGATTATACCAACCAGAAACTTTCTTCCTATGCATCATGGATAACCCTTATTATGGCATCCACACATTTTGTAGTCTATCCATCAGAAGTCAGGGAATCTTCTGATGAACCTAGTTGAAAAGTTTTTATCACTAAACTTGTATTTTTTTATCATGATTCATTAATTTTTGGTTTGGGGCAGCCATCAGACAAATTTAGAAGGAGCACTAAATGTGGTTTTTATCCTCTGTCATTATTTAGATTATGACTAGAATTATAAAGTATTTTATTTGTATGAATCAAAATGGATGGCAGTTCTCTCCTTTTGGAGTGTGTTCTTTATATATTTGTGTCTTTCAGATAGAGTCCCATTTCTTGAGTAAGCTTGAGGGAAAGTATTTTCATGAACTTAACATTATCGTAGTCATACTGAAAAGCTGTAAAAGTTTTTTTTTTTATTTAATCACTTTCTAATTATAAAGGTGAGAGATGATCTTATAACAATAAAGTACATTTCAAATTGTTGCTTTTCCAGTTCAGTAAATTAAGGGCAGTTGGATTTATCCTAGTAGCTACAAGAGCTTTGTAATTAATAGACTTCATGTTATTTACTACCAAACACAAAATTGGTAAAAAAGAAAGATACCTCATGGGACTTCATTTGAACATGAAGCCAAACAAACATCTAATTTAATACAGTTTATGCCGTCCATTGGAAACTATAAATAGAACAAAGTTTGGTTATAATGATTACTGTATATACTCGCTTATAAGTTGAGTCAAACTGCAAGCAACAAACATCCTAATCTGCTATAGTGTAATTTTGCCTGCATTATGTGATGGCAGATCTGGGTCTGTGCAGCTTGCAGTTGGACTTGTCTTATTAGCGAGTATATATGGTATGTCATTTCAGCTTGTGCAGTCGATGTTAATAGTTCAAAAGTAGACATCATTAAATAAAGTTTTTTGTAATTTCTTGATTTATCGTGATTACAAGGATGTTAATAATATTGGAAATATCACTATTGGGATTTGAAGCCAAAATTTATTCACTTGTCATCAAGTGTAATTTTATTAATCATATAAGATAATGAGATGAACATTTATTACAAATCAATTGACATCATACCTGTAGTCACTTGAATTTTACAATTTTGGGTTGGTCTAGTTAAAAGGTCTAGAAAAATTTAAATATCTCCCATTTTCTTATATAACATAGTTTTTTTCAATTGCACAAAATCTAACATTTTTCTTCATATGTTCTATAAAATTATAAGCAGATAACAAAACTGACATGCCAGCACAATTTTGAACTTTTTCCAGGCTACCAGACAGTGCATTTGTCTAGTCCTGCTTGAAGATTTTAATCAAAATTATTTGTGTTGAATAAATGGAGGAGTGTTGTTAATGATGGTTACAATTTGTATGAAATTTGGTCCTGTATCCATTAAGAAAATAGATATTTGTACTTATTTGTATCTACTTTTATCTGACACGTGATACTTTGTTGTAAACAGAAATACTTTTCTTGATTAATAGTGATATTTATACATGGAAACAAATGATATTTATAGGTAGTAATAAGTTTGATGCTGCATTTTTTAGTCCTTCATCCACTGTGATATTACATGTGTTGTTGTACATATTTGTTGAGCAATAAAAGTTGCTTTGATCATGCATTTACTGAGGTTTTTTTATTAAGCTTTGTGTCAGATTCATTCTTTTAAACCTGAAGATCTATTTTTTATTTGCATTGGAAGAGGTTTTAATTACTATATGCAGTGTTACCTCACTATAATGCTGTTTAAGGAAGCTATGAAAGGCATTGTTTTACAAGTGAGGTGAGGTGATACTATACTGAGGTGGGTTAAGTTTAACAAATACATTCATTCTAAACATGGGATCCATCACTATACCTGTGTTATATGAGGGACAATGCTATAATGAAATGTTTTATAGTGAGGGAGCACCACTGTATATGTTTTAATTTTGATTTGGTATTCCTCTTCCATCTCGAGCCAATGTCAGTTGGGCTTCTAGCTCTTCTGGTTCTTTTGTCTATCATCTATCTGTCCATTCTCACAAGTTATCACTATACCTCATAAGTGACCACTCTGAGCATCTGCCTTTGATGCGGGAGGAGGTAGCAGGTTCAAACACCACCCAAGTCATATTAAAGACTTGTATAAATAGTGCTAGTAGCTACCTCATTTAGAATTCAGCATTAAGAGGTTAATGTTAGGACTGGTCGGTTTGGTGTCAGGATAATGTGACAGTATGGGACATGGTGCTACATGTCTGTGGCATTATCTCCACTGCTAGACATCACCATGAACTGCCACACTGCTGACATCATAGCAATATGACTGAAAACTTGTTAAAGCTACTTTAAAAATCCAAATCACACACACACATACGTCCTATGCTACTTAGATTGCCTTGAAACTTTTATCCCATGGTCTAGTTGACCCTAGATGAAAATGGTGCTGGTTGGACATCCAATATGACTGCCAAAGCAGCCATCTTTAAAATTGTATTACTCCAAAAGAATGGTTGGCCCGATGATGTCTAGCTGGTCCTAAAAAATAGTTCTTATTTCACATCCAATATGGCACCATGGCAGCCATCTTGAAAATCTTATTTCTGCGACTCTTTCTGAATGGAAAAACAAATTGACATGGGGATTTCTCTAAAAGATTTCCTATGAAGTCTAGTTGGTCCTAAGTGAAAATGGTGCTGATCTGATGTCTAGTATGGCCATCACAGAGGTCATCTTGAAAATCTTATTGTTGCTTCTCCTGAACAGATAGACATATAAATCTCGCATTTTACAAAAAGTCTTCTTATGACATCCAGTTAGTCCTAAGTGAAATTGGTGCCATTTGCAATATGGCTGCCACTACTGCTATCTTGATAGTGTTAATGCTGCACCTTCAGAAAGGTCATATCAGTATGGGAATTTTACGAAAAGACTTCCTATGATGTCTGGTTGGTCCTAAATGAAGATGGTGCCATTCAGACATCGAACATGCTCACCAGAGTGGCCATCTTGAAAATCTTATCACTTCTTGTGAATGAATGGTCATAGCAGCAGGGAGTTTTCACTAAAACACTTCATATGATGTCTAGCTTGTCATAAATGAAAATGGTGCCAATCTGACTTCCAATATGGCAACCCCCAAGGCCAGCTTTAAAATCATAATATTGCTACTTTTCCTAGCTGGCTGGTCATACTTACTTCGTGCTTTCAGCAGAAGACTTCATTTGATGTCATATTGGTCTCGAATGCAAATGGTGTGTACCTGTTATCCCATATGGCTACCATGATAGCCATCTTTAAAATCTTTATTACTTCTCCAATTTGGAAAGTAATATCAACATTGGGTTTTCACCAGAAGACTTCTTATGATGTCTTGTTGGTACCAAATTTAAATGATGTTGACCTTACATCCAATATGGCCTCCATGTTGGCCATCTTGAAAATCTTCTTATCACTACTTATAGTAAATGGAAAGACAATTTGAAATGGGGTTGTCATCAGAGGACATTTGTTGATGCAAATCAATTCTAAGTATGAAAGCAGTGTGCATCTGGTATCCAATATGACCACAGTGGTAGCTATCTTCAAAATATTATCACTACTCTTCCCAAAGGGATGGCTATATCAACATGGAGTTTTCATGAATAGATTTTATATAATAACTGCTTGGATGTGGAAGCAAACCCATATTATTCCCTCTGATGAGGTTACAGACTTGGACACCCCAGCAGATGGGAGGATTCGCTTCCACATCCAAGCAGTCATAATCTTCCTTGAGTTAATATTCTATCGGAAGTGAAGGCAACCCTCTGCAGGAATCCAGTCTGCAAAATCCCAAAACCAATGAGAGCGAAATGAGTCTATATGAGAGTGCATCAGTACTCTTGTCCAGCTCTTCTACAGGAGAAATGAGACATCAAACAAAAAGAGAAAACAAAGAAGCAGTTACAGAATGCCCAGAAGTGAAGCATTTGCTACTACCATCCCAATCAATTCTGCTTTACAAAGAAGCAAGAAAACATCTTTCCAAATATGTGAAATTTAAAAAGGTGTCTTGCTGCCTAGAAAGAGTGGGGCCTTAAAAGGAAAACTGCTCGAGGATTATAAATTAATCTATGCCTGAGATTCACTAATTTTCCAGATTTCTTCTTTGGAACTCCATCTTTCGAGATGCCTCAAAACTAAGAGGACACTACCACATGCAAGTCATCTATTTATTCACCTGCACAAAATATATATAAGTGAGACTAAAAGGGAATTCCAAGTGAGAATAAAAGAGCACTTGAGGCATATCTGTAATCATAAAGATTCCCCGGTGTTAAAGCATTTTGATTTATATGACCACAACATAGATTGCATTAAATATCAGATAATAGAAATTATTAAATCTGATCCAGAGCTCTCCAGTAGTACTATTTTTAGGAAAGACAAAGAACTTTATTGGATAGACCAATTACATACTCTACAGCCGGTAGGGATTAACATCTGGGTCTAAATGGGAGTACAGGCATTGTTAACTTAAAGGCTTTATATAATACTTATTAGGTCCTAAATGAAATGATACCAATCATACAGTACATCCATCATATCTAATACAATGTCTGACACAATGTCTATCATGAAAATATTCCTTTTCTTGCTCACCCTGAATGGATTATCCTAATATCGTTATCATCTAAAGACTTTCTAGCGAGGTCCGCTTAGTCCTGAAAGAAAATGGTGCCAATCTAACTACAATATGTCAGCCACAGTAGCTAATCTGAAAATCTTGTTGTGGCTGAAGAATATCAACGATGTCTTCAATAATCAGCAGTTGAAAGGGAGAAATAGTCTTATCTTGAATTCATGGAAATTCTTTTCACCTGGTAGCATCAGTCCCTCTGAGTTACTCAGGAGGAGCCACAAAGACCATTGTTATACAAGTTGGCTCAGTTAACATTATACTGAGGTATGTTAAATATACAAAATATATTCATCCCAAAGATGATAACAGTCACCATACCCATTGCTATACATGTACTAAAAATTACCAAATAAAAGATAGAGGTGACACATTTTTTAAAAAAATTAAATATATGGTCAAAATTTTGTTGCATAAACCTAGTTCCCTCAAAAAGACCCAATTTTCTCGGTGGTACATCATTGCATAGTTTCTTCATTTATCTCACAGGGTGGATATACCCTGTGAAGCCTTTGTAAATCTGGTTTTGTCAGTAGATTGCACAAACTGAAGTAACAAGAAAACCTGTATATATGAGTAGCTACATGGTTTGTTATCAGCCTTGATTATGCCAGCACCAGTTTATAATTAGGGATGACGGAGGTGTCCAACCAATATATTCATAATTAGAAATAATTACAGGTGAACTAGATTTGAGGCAGTAAGTAATAAAATTGATTCAGAATGCTTTTAAGGCAAGCTGCAATCCTGTACTGCCTAATAGGAAATCACTTGTTAATCTTATTAGCTGTTATTGTATTGTAACAATCCAAGGGGATTTACTTGACCAAGCGATGTCAAACCCTGGCTCGATTCCGCTTGAAGTCATAAGTTTCCCTTAATTCCAGCGACTTCCATACCACATCAGTTGTAAATTGTAAAGTCCATCGTGTCCATTCTATGCTAATTTTATTGTAATTAATACAGGACCACAGATCCCACAATTTCCCAATTGTCTATCAACCGCACATCTGCACGAGTTCTCTTTGTTAACCTTCCGTAACATACCGTCAGCATTTCACGCCGTAAAACTATACAACTCCCCCTAATACAGGGAACTATTTTTACTACACCACCTTAGGCCAGTCAAGACATGTCATGGTTTTATGCCACATTTCGCCTTTAACTTTGCATCACAGTTGCCACCATGGCAACATAAACGGCACATGCCAACGACGGAACAGTCCCTCCTCGTTTATTCCACTGTGTAATTTACCAGTCTCCAATGATAAATACTGCACCTGGAGTCACACAACAATATGCACAACTTGATTTGAATAAGGACTATTGAACTACAGAGACACTAGCAGCAGGAAGGGTGAACAGACCACTCTTATAATTAAGCCAAATTTTAGTGATAATTGAGGCAAGTGGTCTGTTCGACTGCCATACCGCGAAATCATTTGTCTTAATCATCAGGCAAACATATTCATTACCAAATGTCTGTCCACCCCCCCCCCTTGCTGCGGTGGACCCTACAAATTGGTTTCGAGTAAATTTTGCATTATGATTAAGACAAATGTGTAAGGTTCGACTGCCATACCGCGCATATCCTCTTCCCCTTTTGTCTGCTGTTATCTTACACACACATGTGGTCATTCACCCTCCCTGCTGCTATAGAAAGGGGAAATAATTATCTAGCAGAGGAGGAGCAGAGTTATCGCGTTTTATTAAGTATTTTTGGTGATTTCAAATTCAATTAAATATCTATTATAAATATTATTAATAATGAGTATTGGAGAACCTCATTCAGCTAGATTAGCTCGAGAGCGACTAGAAGCAATTCAAAAATATTTACTTGTTCGTGATGCTGTTAAACAACAATTACAAGAACGTCAGGAATCTCAAGTTGAGTTTGAGGAGGATACAAAACAATTATTTAAACCTATCACTGAGACCACTAAAGGTATTCTACCCGTGTTAGAGAAAACCGCTGAAGAAACTGGAAAAATAGCAAAAAGAACAAAACAGACAAAAAAGATTCTTAGAAAACTTCCAGCTGAAATAGCTGCTGCGATGCCAGTCACAGAAATACCTGAGGATGAAGACCAAGCAGAAGGTGCTGAAGCACTAGCCCCTGAACCAAAATCAACAGTTAAATTGATAGATAAATTTAATAAAGAAACTGTTGGGACAATTAATGATCTTAAAATAAAACAATTAGCTATATTTGCTTTGAGTAGTTTTAGTCAAAGAGATAAATTAATGAAATCTGAATACGCTAAAGATATTAGAAATCGTGAACAATGGCAAAAATCATTATATCGCATAAAAATGAATGTTGAACAAACTAGAGTTGATGATCCATTATATCAGGATTATGTTAGTGAAATTAATAAATTAATCAAATTAGAAAAGGAGAAAAAACAAATAGCACCAAAACCTTCAAAACAAACAGCACCAAAATCACAAATACCAGTTCTATCTCCTACATCAAAGAAAACAACATCATCGAAACCAAGTGAAGAGGAAGAAGAAGAATTTCAAGACGCTCCCGGTGTAATTGGAAGTGGTTTAGGAAGTGGTCTTATTACTTGTCCCAATAATATCCTTGCCGACGTTGAACGATTAGAAATTCTCATTGGAGGAAAACG
This sequence comes from Megalonaias nervosa, assembly GCA_016617855.1. Lineage (NCBI taxonomy): Eukaryota > Metazoa > Mollusca > Bivalvia > Unionida > Unionidae > Megalonaias > Megalonaias nervosa. Next base: position 18,814 of record JAECUM010006431.1, on the reverse strand, counting down.
AGCTGGTAATAATTCCCCAGAAATTATTAATGAGGCGGCTGATATTTGCAGACGATTATTTACCGGTGGTATCATGGACGTTGATGTTTATCATTCTCTTATTAATGAAATTGCCGATGACTACTACAGCGGCTGAGTATGTAATTAAATATAATTACTATAATAAAATGATCGTACATAGTACTCAACGTGGATCAACTATGGTCAGGGTAATAAATTCACGATTACCAGTATATAAAACAACCTACGGAAATGGACTAGGTGATGTTGTTCAGGGTCTATTTAGAAGGATAGCCCCAAAAGCAATACCGATCGCAAAGCAACTGGGAATGAAAGCTATTGATGTTGTTCGTGAAAAAGGTATTGGTGCTATGGGTAATCTCGCTGGTAAAGCGTTTTCAGCGATTAAAGATAGATTAACACAATTAATACGCAGACCTGCTGTCCGACCTCAACCAGTAAAATTACCTAGTACAGAAGTAATGCCTGCAAATGTCAGTAAAATAATAAATCAAGTTGCTAATCAAAAACTAGCAGAGTTGGCTGATGTGCCTTTATCAGAAAAAGAAAAAAAATATAACCTCTAGTCTGATAGCAGGAAGTGGTCTCACTTCCCGAAGTAATCTTCGTTTTAGACGATAATAAATATAATAAAGATGTTCAAACGTATATCTGATCCCGCATTTGACATGGACGCACCAGTACTTAAAGATGAGTCTGTGCGTGATTATCAGTATTATTCTTACGACGCACGAATTCCAGATCAGCGTGGACGAATCGAACTACAGGTTCAGGATACAAGTAGATATTTCTTACCCGCTGAAGCATTTATTGAAGTCGAAGGTGAAATTTTAAATATTGCTAATCCTGCAGCACCAGTAGCATATGGAGACGATGTTAATGTCGGTTTTGTTAATAATGGTATTATGGCATTATTTGACAGTGCAACGTACATGATTGACGGAAAAAATATTGAATCTATTCAGAAGGACGTCGACGTTGCAACAACAATACTTGGTCTTGCAAGATATAGTGATGATTATTCAAGATCAGCTGGTCCATCAATGATGTTTGCAAAGGATACAACTGATTCTCCGGAGTATCGACAATATGAAATAGGACAACCAAGAAATTTTGCTAGAAACGCCAATGTGGATGTACAAAGTATGATTATTAATGTAGATCCAGATTTCAACTTAGGATTTAGATCACGTCGAGCAATGTTGCGTGGTGGAAGAAGAGCATTTTCATGTGTGATTCCACTATCACATATATTTGGATTTTGTAGAAATGTCAGAAAAGTCATTTTCGGATCTAAGCATACAGTTGTACTTGTACGAAAAGCAACCGACAACGATGCATTATGGAGACTCGCTGGTGATCCTGGCAAAGTAATTCTTACAAAACTTTCATTGTGGATGCCGGTGATGACTCCATCAATAACTGAAGAAGATCGTCTACTCTCTTTTATGAATCAAGGTGGTAAATCAGCATTATCGTGGTTAACAATGACCACAGATGCTATCCAGAGTAATATTAATGGTTTATTTACATGGCAAATAGCATCACAACAAGGTGTTTCTGCACCACGACATATATTTATTGCATTTCAAGATGCTGCACGGGTGGATGATCAAACACGTAGTATTATGATATTTGATAATCTTGGTGTTTCCGAAGTTTCCTTAAGAATAAATGGACATCAAGAACCATCCGAGGATATTTTACTGAATTTCGATCAAAATCATGTAGCACGTGTATATCACCGTCTAATGACGTTCATGGGACGGGATCAAAATGTTGATACTGGTTTACAAATATCACAATTGGATTTTACAACATTATACCCAATTTATTATTTTTCGCTCGAACATTTAGATTTAACCAGACAATCTGTAGTCGATATACATTTTCGAGCTCATGTTAATAGAGATATTGGAGCTATCCCTAATTACAGGGCAATTGCTGTCATACTCAGCGATAAATCGATATTACTTGAAGGTGCTGGTGGACGAATGAGAGTCGTTGATGCTCCAGTAGAAAACATGTAATTAGATCATTTATAAATATTATAATGTCGTATAATAACGTTAGTGTTAGTCTGACTCCTGGTCAGATTAAAAAGATACAATCAGCATCAAAAAATAACTGTGGATTAAAAATATTGCTAAAGAAAGATCAGATGAGCGGCTCAAATAAATTATCTCTTACAGAACGTCAGCTCGGGCATTTCAATGAAGCAAAAAAATCAAATAAAGCTATAAAACTTAATCTTTCTGCGGGTGCCATTAAAGATATCATTAAGACGGGTGGTATATTTCCACTTCTTGCTGCTATACCAGCATTAATTGCCGCTGCAGCTCCAGCTGTTGCAAAAGCAGCTGCATTAGGTGCTGTTGGAACTGCTGCTGGAATGGCATTAAAGAAAGCAACTGGACAGGGAATCAAAAAAAAGGGAAGGGGTCTAAGATTACCAGGGACCCCACACTGGTACGGAAAAGGCCTAAGATTACCAGGGACAATTTACTAATATCTCCTATGTCCAATTTTGATTTACTAGATGCTGCTAAAAAATTAAAAATAAAAAATTTTAGAGGAGTTTTCATGCGTGATCAATTACCAAAAAACCCAAATAATATTGAAACAGGTATTATTAATCTCGATAAAAATTCTGGTCCAGGCACGCATTGGGTCGGATATGCAATTGATCCACGTGGAATTATTTATTTTGATTCATATGGACTAGCTCCACCAAAAGAATTCTTAAAGTATATTAGCGGCTATCAAAGTATTCCAATATGGTATTCAACGTTACCAACACAAACATTAACTGATCCACCAATATGTGGTCGAGAAGTACTTAACGTACTTGATGCTATATCAAAATCAACAAAACCACCCCACAAAGTTGTACATGAATATACTACGACGTCATATTTAAACAGACATTAGTAAATATAATGGTAGATATTTATGGAAGATCTTGTCGTGGTAAAGGTCATCAGGGTGATTTATCTAAATACGCAACTCTTGATCAACTCAGAAATGAAATTGATGATTTATTAAATATAACCAGTGTGGATGAAAATGAAGTAGTTGTTTTTCAGGATAAACAAGGACGATTAAAAACAAGTAATATACAACTACCAGATGTTCTTATAAGAATTCCAACTGCGGTCGTAGATAATATAGTTATTTTTGCCGATCAGGGTAAAATACAAGATTCTGGTACATCACTCAGTAATTATATTAAGAAATCCGGCGATGTATTTACCGGAGATATTAATATGAACCAAAATAAAATCACCGACATTGGAAATCCAACCGCAGATGCAGACGCCGCAACAAAGAAATATGTCGACGATCAAGAATCTAAATATGTACTGACCAACCGCGGTATAATGCATGCATCTCTCGATATGAATAACAACAGCATTACTAATCTCAGAAGACCAGAGACAGATTTTGATGCAGTTAATAAAAAATACGTTGATGATAAGGAAGTTCCAATCAATAATGAAATAACAGCACTTAAAAATGAATTTCTTAGTCACGTGAATACGTTTTTAAGTTTTCACAGAAACATAAACAAACTTAAAAATGATTTTTTTGGAAACCCATCAAAGGTTGATATAAAACTTGATGATATTAATAAAAAATTAATTGATATAGAAGAAAAACTTTATTTTACAAATGAGGAAGTAAAATTATTACAAAGTAATATTACTGAAATTAATAAAAAAATAAATCGATATACAATCTCCCACAGTTCGATTGAAAATATTGTATACACAGTAGCATCAGGATCATCAACATGGACACCACAAAAAAATACTATCAAATATACCGCAGAAGTTACTGGTATTTACAGGCTGTCCGTATTTAGTGATGAAAGGTTTGCTATAATTAACAGATATATATTGCGTCATTCAACTGATTCTCTCTCTGGAGTTGTATCTATATTGTTAAGTAAAGATGTTGAAGAAACATTTATACTGAGAATAAATGATCAAACAATAACCTCAGAGCCTTATTCGTGGCATCTGGAATTTGTGGCTAAAATATAGCAATTAATCATTTAATATAATAATAATGGATCAACCTCAGTCTCGCATTGACGTTCAACGTTACAGATGCAATCAAGTATGTGAGCGACTCACTAAACTAAATAATTTTATCGACTATTATAACACGAAAATAAAAAAATACAAAAGACGTATAGTTGTCATCGATGTAGTTGTTTACTCGGTTTCTGCTGGTATTACTGGAACAGGATTATTATTATCAACATTGACGATGACAGCACCTACTATTATAACCATTATTGTTTCAGCATCAACGACTATTGCTGGTGTTCTAGGTATTATAACCAAAAAGATACATACTTGTACAAATGCTAAAGTGCACGATTATATGATTAAATTACACACAGTGGTAGAGGCATGTTCTAAATTATCTTTGTATATTTCTTCGTGTGTTAGTGATGGTGAAATATCTGATACTGAATTCGCGATGATGATGAAAACTTATGATGATGCTTTTAAAGTGATCGCAAATGATTTTAACGAATTAAATAACAACAATAATAACAATGACAGACAGGGAATTACTTCAGCAGATTGTCACTAATACAACTCCGTCAAAAACTACGATGATATCGTTAAGTTCGACCAATCCTGAGTTTAGTGTCAATTTTCCAACCGCAATTCCTGCAAAAGAAATAGCATTAGCACAATTGCGAGTTTATTATAGTTGGCCCAATATTAGATCAAAACCATTTGGTGGACTACAGCCAAATAATTCATTAATATTTGCTAATAAGAATAAGCCTGATGGAACTCCTGATTGGCAAATAGTTTCTATTCCAACGGGCAGTTATCAAATAGAACAGATTAATGATGAGTTCCAACGCAGAATTAAATCCATCACAGGAAAAGAATCAAAAATAGCAATTACTGTCTACGAACCAACACTATCTGCGCTTATTGAAATAAATTCTCCTGATTACTCCGTAGATATTTATCAAAGTTCGATTAGATCAGTATTAGGTTGGCCTGAATATCCACCGGTTTATCAAGTACCACCAGAACCACAGAGATCTGATTTTGTCATAGATGTTAAAAAATTTATAAAACCTCCAGAATATCGAACAGAAAAAAAATGCTTACCCATGGCGACGATATTTTGGTGATGGAGTTGTACATTATATAGATAAAACAGAAACCCATTTTACAAAAATAGTTGATGGTAAAAAAGGTAAAATAATAGTACTTGATGTTGATGAAATAAATTCATATGCTAATACAATTAAGTCTGAACACGGACGTATACTTAATTATCTAAGAAATTTATTTTCCAGCATTAGCACTTCCTACAACGATGACTTAAAAAATCAAATAATTGAAGTAATACAACATTTGAATCAAGTTGCTTCAGACCTAGAGTTCATGAATGATATTATTGTTAATAGAGAAAAAAAAATTAGTGAACATAACAGCAGATAGACGATATAAAGAGTTATATATAGTTAATGAAGACGGTCCACCTCGAGCTGTTAGACTAAATCTTCTGTTCACAACAGTATTTCTAAAACATTTCGGAATTACGCTAGAACAACTATCAACATTTATAATTCCTGGATTTAATTCTGAAGAGCTAAAGAAATCAGTTAATTATCTTATTGATGAACAATTTAAAAGAATATGTGATTCATGGAAAAAATTAATACCTACACCAACTATTCTTAAATATAATAATGATCCACATGGTGGTGGTCGACATATCTCACCTGGTATTGTTAATATAACAACAACAATTGCAGTCAATCTGGTATGTGACGTAATTGATGATAGTTATCAAGTAGATCTTTCAAAATCTAATCACCGCAGTGGCACTGCGGAACAGGGGTATATACTATATTCATTTAGCCCTAAAGACCCCCCGGTTGGTTAATTGTGTCTGAACCAATTAACCCAATTTATTTACGAGTTCATAATCCATTTCTGACAAGAATAAATTTCAAACTCACTGACCAGGCAGGAAATATTTTGGATCTAAGACAAGAATCTCTTAATATTAATTTATATATACGTTCGTAGAACGTCTGATTAAATATTTCCTAATATAATAAGGGAAAAAATAATCTGATTCTGAAATAATATATTTTTTTTAATCTGATGGGTTTATGGGGACTACATTTTTTTAAATAATTATTCAGAGACTGATATTATTTATTTTAAAGAAATAATTATTATATAATGAACCAAGAAAATATAAATGATATTATTTCTGCTATTAAAAAATTAAAACATAACAGAATAAATCTATCTGATAATCTCGATCCTGAAAAAATATTATGCGATTATGAAATATTAAAACAAAGAAAAATTGACAATAAATACACATTACCATCCAATTATAAATTTGTAAAATCAATTTATCAGTCTATGTTAGAATCCTTGTCAATGGTAAATGACAAACAGGTAAAACTATTTGCGCCTCTTGCACGTTCGATCGAAAATATCAGATCCGAACTATCTCGTGAATACGAGAAAAAGAAGATCGTGGATAATCGTATAATGCAATTAAGAAAGATTATATTATTTGATTCTGTCAAAAATGAGAGTGACACTGAGAGCAGCGACGGTGAAGGTAAAATATAGAGTCGAACTATATACAATTTATTTATTAGGAACACAGAATTAGATATATTCAAATATTATCCGCTGATCGTATTTTATTGAATATGCTGATTTGTATGTTTTATTTGCGACAAATTGTACTGAAACAGGATGTATGCTAAAATGTTTTGCAGCCGCATATATTGATGGAAAAGTTATTTCTTGGTCTGTTTCTGTATTTATGGATTTAATAGCTCTTCTTGCAAACTTTTTACATTTTCCAGTATTTCCGCGTGCAGAATTCTGACTTGGTGTAATAGCCTGCAGGTTAGATAACCGATTATTTTTGGGATCTCGATCAATGTGATCAACTACAAGTCCATTTTCAACTACTCCATGAAAACATTCAAATACGAATCTACTTGATAAATAATTTTTATTTCCAGCACGAAATCTAAAATAACCAAATTTATCAAGACTACCAACTGGGTTTTTTGATTTACAGTGTCTGATTACACCATCTCGGGATGCTTCATAATTTGTATATACTGGATGTTTCACAAATTCGTATTTATTACGAAATGCTTTTTTTCTTAATTCTCTTATAATATCATCGTCGATCATTTCATCATAAGTCTGATTTGTCTGAGTCATTTTATATAATAATATTATTTGTCTAAATCATTATTTTGAAATCTGACCAGATAATCTTCTTCTGTCTTTATAGGAGAGTCAGTGTTATTTTTTTTGTCATAATATCGTTTTAATTCCCTGTATTTTTTTCCGCCACATTTTAGACACAATTGAGTTTTTCCTCTGACTCCAACACCACACTGAATACACGGTATTGGTCCTGTACTTCCATTTTTGAAACTTTGTGCATGATATCCGCAGTATTTGTTCACGCACGGTTTATTACAAAGAGAAGTATATCCAATTCTGAGCCAAACACATTTGTTCTTTGTTTCAATCATTATATATATATACTAAAATTTTAATTTAAATACTTGTCTTAATTATATGGAGGAATTATCGGCAATTGAACCTCAGATATCCAGATTTGATCTTGACAGACTATCAGAATATAAATTTAGTACTTTGATCAAGATCTGGCATTAACAGATGAGGATATAATCGAACGTATTCGTGAAGCAAAAAATGAATTTCGTGACGATGGTGCTGCTCATGTATGGTCAACATTCAGAGTCGGAAATGTTACTAATATGATGAATGACAAACGAGGAAAGGTAATTATTAATCACCTTGATGATCAAAAATATTTTATTTTAATAAAATTTATTGTAAATACAAAAGAAGATATTTGGATTATTCGTGACAAACGCGATCCAGTACACATACAATCAGGAAATAATACTGTTCTCTTAAATAATAAATCTAAACCCGGAATACTAACAGGTATTGACAAATTATATTATATACAGAGTTATCCAGCAACTGCAGTTGTATATGGAATATTTCCGCTGAATAATAAACCCGACGTCGGGGATCTAAAACCTATGAAATTGTCAGAATCAAGAATAAACTGTGTAGCTGAACGAGTTATAGAACATTTTACAAATGCGATACGTGGTAATGGTTTAACAGATTTACGACGTAAAAAAATAAATACTTGGGCAGAATCAGTTAAAGATACCGGAGCGTCTATCAAAGATATCGCTGAACTAGAAAAGAAATTAAGATTTCCAATAACAGTAAAAACGTTGACAGGAGAGATTATATATAAAACAAAATATGAATCAAGAGGAACTCCAATAGATATTATTGATCATAATTCGCACGCATGGACCTCAGCAGTAACAATATTTCCACGAGATAGAAAAGTTAAATTTTATGATGGTCATATATTTGATTTTATCAAAATATCAGTAAAAGTGACCCTGTGTCTGTTTGGTTATTTCAGAGTTCGGAATATGATCATTACGATCAGTTTGTACGGCCTAATGGTGATATTTACCGTACAGAATCTCTTAATGTAGAAATGGAAAATCTTGCGCTGAAATATACTTCAGACGATGTCAAAATTAGACAATTATTAAATAATTGTTTTACAGTTCCATCCGTAGCAGCTCATTTTGCTCAGGAGAAAAATTTATGGAAACCAACACGATCGGAATTTCTTGAGGATATTCATAAAAGTTGCGTAGAATATGGACACGGAGGATTATGGAATACTAAATACAACTATAATGACATTATATCCGTCGATATGGTGGCATGTTATCCTGGAAGTTTTCTTGGATACGGAGAATGTTCTAAATACTTTAAGAGATTCGGACATCCATCACACGAAATGACCAGGGTTGCAATAAACGGACATTTACCAGATTTTGATTTAACAGGATTTGCTCATGTAGAATCATTCGAATTTGCAGAAAATCTCCATCCGATTACTTATACTTGGTTTGGAAGACATTTTTCAGAGCGATGTTGGGTTCCAATAGTACTATTGCGATATATGCTTGATGTTGGAATTTTAATATCTTTACAGGTGAGTGAGGCGATTATATCGTATAGTCCACAGAAACAAATTTGGTTACCAGAACCAAATAGATTTAATACTGATGATGCCAGGAAAGAATTTCCTGATCTTAATGAAGATGATATTATTAAAATTACTAATAATATACGTAAATGCAGAAACGAGCATGATGAAAAACTTGCAAAAGATCTTGGTAGAAGGATAATTGGTAAATTTACTCAAGGAGGAGCCTATGATCATAAAAGACATTGTACAAGATTAATTATGGACGATGCTGAACTCGATTTTATAATTGCTGATACAACAGAAAAAAACACATTTATAAATCGGAGTAATGCTTATTTGTCAGACGGAACTAAACTAGGTACAATTGTGAGTTATCTTGATGGTGACTCACCGCAGTTTACTCATTTAAGATCATCTATGTTGGCATATGTTTCTATAAATCTACTGTCTATGATAAATAGATTTTCTCGTGATGCTGTCAGAGTCGCAACGGATTCGTTTTATATAAATAAAAAATATACAGATTTATTAAAACCACTACTTGGTAATGGTGAATGGGGATCATGGAGAATAAAACAAGAAAATATATTTAGTTATTCTGAATCTGCCGACGTTGAAATTAAGGAAATGTATCACAAAAATAATAAACTATCAAAATCATCAGCACCATCTGTATATGATCCTATATCTAGACATAAAACTGTTTATCTTAATGGATGCGGTGGTTCAGGTAAAACAACACGTGTGATTAAATTATTCATGAATAATAATTCGGATATAATTGTTTTGACACCGACACATAAACTCGCCAGAGAAATAAAAGAACGAGGAGCAAAATCGTGTACTTATCATAGTTTCTTTAGATGGTGTGGAGACACATGGACTCCTGAGAGAATGGGTGAGAAATATATACCTAAAATTATCATTTGGGACGAGATATGCATGGTGCCGTTAGAAATATTAAAAACATTTCTTGAATGGTTAGTGACGAAAAATACTGCTGTGATAATGTGCGGCGATCATGGTCAACCACCACCCTTTATTGGACAATCTCCACATGAATGGTTGAAGAATAATGTAGATTATTATGAAGAAATAAATGATGATCATAGAGCTATTGATGAACCACTGAAGGAATTTAAAAGACTAATCAGACTACAACCAGACAGAGTACAATGTGAAATAATGCGAGGAGTAATTCCAGAGACTTCTATGAGTGATTTTCTAAATTTATGGAATCCCACTGATTTAATAGTTGCAAGTAGAAAGATAGTTCGTGATGAACTACAGGATAAATTATTTCTGTTACATAAAGAAAAGTTTTCAGATCTACCTGTACCTTTGTGTTATCGCCCAGCAGATACTAGACGACAGAATATTGATGTTGAAATTCCTGGTGGAGATACTGAAAGTGTCCGAGTACAGAATCTTGTCTTGAATGATATTGTTTTAGTCGATATTAATGTCGTTGAGAATGCGCTGAATATGAATAAATCACCGTGGACATTAGGATATGCTATAACTATTCACTCATCACAGGGGTTAACTATTTCTGATACAAATATTTGGATTATAGATGATCGGATCGAATGGTCGAATTTAGTCTATCTCGCAGTTTCTAGAGTCAGAAGAATATCTCAACTACATAGGGTTATTATGAATTTCATAGAAAATAATAATCAGACTGTTAATGATGACGTAATAAGAAAAAAACTATCTGGTTATAAGCAGTGTGACAAAAAAAATAAACGTGATTTTGATATTAATGTTGAATTTATTATAAAACTAAAACAACTACAGAATAATAATTGCGCAAGTTGCAACTGTAATATGCTGTGGCAATATTCGAATAATAATCCAAGACAATTTACCGTAGATAGAATTAATAGTGATCTTGGTCATATACGTGATAATGTGATGCTGACCTGTCTCGAGTGTAATCGACGTCGGGGCGCTGCACGCCCTGGTTCTGGTTATGTAATTGTATGTGGTGGTAATTGTGTGTCTTCAGGGATTACCTGTAATTGTTCACGTACAAATCCACGTTGAGGGGCTGTAGAATCTAATCTGTAAATTGGAGGTCTACCAGTGGATCTAACCACACTAGAAATTGTATGTGTAGTCACGCTCCAGATAGGATCGGTTGTTCTTTTTTTACCACCTTCAAGTTCACCAGGTTCGTATAAATATCTTACAATTACATTACCTAATACTGGTTGAGATTGTTGTCTGTCATTAATACGGGGTATATATTTTTTTGTGATCGCAATAGAAGGTTTCATGGAAGTTGAACGAGTAATTTCATTATTTAATGCAGATATCACACTTGGTAACCTCGTAACCCATTCACGAGATCTCTCACCGGATTTAAAGTCAGTAGATATTTCTTTTGCATATTGGTATCCAAATAACCGCTCGGCAAGTGTTCGATTAAATCGTTCAACAATTGCCTGATCACGATGAATTTCAGTATGTCCTCGTCTGATTTTAACGTTATGTTTCTTCATCAACAATAATACTGTACCAAGAAATTCTTTGCCCGGATCAACCTGTAATAATTGTGACCATCGCAAAGGTCCTCGATGATAAATTCGCTCAAACGCAGATGCAACTTCGGATGCTGTCTTTGTTGATAATGGTTCAGCATCTTTATATTTACTTGCAACATCAACGACAGTTAATGCGTATTTGTATGTGCGTGATTTTCGTCCACGTGTTTTAACAGTATCATGTGGTAAAAACAAAATATCTGCTTGATGAACCTCATTAGGGACGCTGACATCAAAATGTGAATATTGAATATTTTTAGGTGGTGGTAGATAAATTTGCCATATTGCCTGTCGTGCTAACCACGCTGCAGCAACAGAACGTGAGACTTTTGCTGCTTCAGATAATTTAGTAATCGCTGATCTACCTCTCCAATATCCTCTTGGGCTATAATAAATGGATTCCATTATAATATTTATATAATTAATTACCAGCCCCTAACATTATTTTACTTTTCATGGCAGATTTTACTAGAAAACTAACTAATTTATCTCTGACAGATTTATTTGGTATAGAATTTAATGCATGAATCAATTTTACATCTGCGAGATGCCTTTGTTGTAAATCTTTACTTTTATACGCAACATCATGAACATGACACACTTGATCAATCTTATTTACTGGATGCTCTCCTGGTCTTGGTTGATCTTGATCATCAAGTCGGATATCAAGTCGAGTTCCAGGACCACAATAATTATACCCTGGTAAGTGTTTTTCCCCCGGATATTTAGCCCACGGAGTTCCAGGTAATTTTCCTAATAAAGCGGCTATATCTCCACCTGTATTTGTCCCTGAATCAGACATGGAGATAAATTTATATTTTTTCGTGCCGCATTTTACACATTTACCTGTTAATGCACGTCGTTTATTTTTTGTTATTATTGTTGTCAGTCCAGTGGTGGATGTAGATAATCTACATCGAACACAATATAGACTCATATTATTTATTATATGGATATAATTGACTTTTCGGCGACACGAAAACAAGAACCAGTGAAGCACCATTCAGCATTACCAAATTCGATAAGGATGATTATAATAGGTCCATCTGGATCAGGTAAAACACAACTATTATTAAATTTAATAATGCGATGGTTAAAATGGAGTAAATTGTATTTAGTAGCACCATCCTTAGATGATCAACACTGTTACGAAGTACTTAAGGATTTTAACGAGAAAGTGAAATCAGTTAATAAAGACGGAGACGATGTTGTTGACTTTATCACCGATATTGATGAAGCCCCATCTGTAGATGACCTAAATGGATTTATTAATAATTTAGTGGTGTACGATGATAATATGTTGGACAAACAAACAAATCCAGCTAGAATATTTTCTCGAGGTAGACACAAGAATACGGACGTGATTTATGTTACACAACGATATACACAAATACCTAAAGTGATCAGAGACAACTGCAATATTTTGGTTGTGTTTAATGGAGTAGATGATTATACTTTACAGAATATTTATTATACTTGGTGTTCGGGGGATATGGACATGATGAAATTCAGAAACTTCTTTTCAAAAGCACAATCTGCTCCGTTCGGATTTATAACAATAAATCTTCATGACCCAAGATCCAGATATCGTATAGGTCTGGATAAAATCTTTGGTTAATCTGTGATTAACTCTGCTCCTCCTCTGCTAGAGAATTATTTCCCCTTTCTATGTATGTCTGTATGTATGCATGTTTGTCTGTATTTTAATTTATCAAAAATAATCAGTAGATCCCAGCGGTTACCCTTCAATGGAGCCCCTCGATAGCCTGTGTGACTTTCATGGGGTCCTTACATTGTCATTCTCTCTCTTATGACTATTATGCGGCACTCCCATGTTCTGTTTCTTTTGGCTAACACCCTTTCTGGATGTTTATTTGGGGGTTCTTCCATGGGGCAGAGAGCTCAAGGCATACTACTGATTATTTTAGGGGGGGGGGGTATTGCATAGACACACCTCCCGGCGAATTTCTAATCGACGAAAGTGAAATATTAGCAATTCAGAAGGCTGTCTAGGCATTGCGATTTCGATAAAACCCCCACGAAACCCCGGGGTAGAATCCAAAATGGAATCCGACCACGAGATACGTGGTGGTTTATCGAAATCTCAGGGGATGCCTCCCCCCCCACTTATTAAAAGACGTGGGCGACCCGGGGACCCGAACCCATCTCGGCGAGATCTGGGGTGGAACCGCAAACATCAGTATTAAAGTTTCCAACAACTTTAACATTGAGCTAACGAACTCGACTACAAATATACGTTTTAGAAATTATTATATGTGGTTATTGTGCAATAGCATTTGATGTCTGATTTTACAAATAAATAAATATTTATAATTTTATTAAGATATTTTGCCATTATATGTATGAACCGATTAAAATGTATTATATTTAAAATTAAAACACGGAAATAAACTGCACACAAATACCTGGACTATCGATAAACAACTATTGTTTGAACTACTACGTCACACGTCCTTGAAAAATCGGTACGCATACCTATCTCAGTACATATATTATGTATGACTCACTTCACACTGTATATACATGCAATAGTTGATCTGGATAAATTCATAGCAGCAGGAAGGGTGAATGACAAAAATTGAGTGACCCGCGAGTAAAATAAACACAATATAACAAAAGTCAAAAATAAATTAACAAAAATGAGCTAACTAAAATTATTTATTATCCGTTTTTTCAAACTATACTGTAATAATATTGTTAGAAGGTTCGGTTTATCATTATTGACCTTATTTTTTTTCATTTATTTTTACTTAACGGTCCAGGCAAAAAGTTGTCTGTTCACCCTTCCTGCTGCTTGGGAACACCACTGGATTTCATTCGGAAAACTCAGTACTTTGGACTTCTGGTAGAATGTTTAGGATTATCTGGGATTCAATCCACAGTACTTTAAGTTCCTCTTAAAGTTTCATTTTTTAACTTGGAATATTAACTTATTTGTTGCATTTTATATTAAAAAAAATTAGATTTGCTTTTTCTATTACTTAGGTTAAGACCATTGAATCGTAACAGTTAGATAAATCAGTTCATATTAGCTGCAAACAAAATTAAAACCACTGAGAATTGTTATAGATCTAATAGTAGAAATGGTCATTATTACAGCATGGTTGATTTTGAAAATATGCGCTATATTGTATCTTACATGCACACCTCCAAGCGAATCTCTATAGCTTAACTCATTGCACTTTTACTACTTTTGTATGCATATGCTATACAAATTTTGTACATTACACAACCATACAGTAGAGGGAGAGTATCACGGTCTACAATTCATTCAGTAAAGATCAACGTACATTTACCATAATAAAATTTTAATTGAAATGCAACTTTTTGTAAAGCTCAATCACTTGCACAAGCTGTTTCTATATGATATCAGATTCTGCTAATTTGGTGCTTAATTTGTAAATGTAACATGTTGATAAATCTTGTACTACTGCCTCTTGGTACTAGGAGGACTTAGTCCCTGTTTGGAAGTAGGTTACAAATGGGGGGAGGGGGCCAGGGCGGATGGGGCACCAGAGGTCTTGGGGCAACAAAAGCTCGGGATGGATAATGGAATTCAACTCTTTGAAGTGTTCATTAGGAAGGTAGGAGTGATGTTGGCAGACTGGTCTTCTCTTGTAACCAGAGTACTCTTTCTACCTCAGTACATAGGAGAGTTTGCCTCCCTATGCATAATGAATTTACGGGCAGAACCTAATATCTGATGGGGCCAAGACCGACTGGTAATCTTTGGCGATGCAATTTCATTGGCATACCCGGTTAGGTCTTCAGTTTATCGCCACCATATTATCCCTATGTTTGCTTTGGTGCTGTTATTTCGTTATTAATACCATCTGCGGGCTTGTTCTAGATCTGCTAGTAACTGGTATCATTGATTAAGCCTTGCATGACTTGTTAGTACTATGTTTTATATTACATTTCTTTTACTTTCCGCATGGTTATTTTCGCAGACTGTGTTGAAAAGTGTATTATAGCCACATAATATAAACATTTTATCAATGCCTTAATTGCACCATGTATTCAAAACTTTCGACCTTAAACGCAATGGCGTGCCCATTGAGGGGCACCTGTTTTTTTTTGTTTTTTTTTATCAAGCCCATGCATACAGGTTGATGTGGGCATTTCCTTGTAGCGATTAGAGCATGAATAGTGTTTTAAATGTCCGTTCCTACTCAAGGATTTGGTTAATGTGGGAGTCTGATTGCAGGGGTTTTATAGAGAAACATGGGTTAGTGGAAGGGGTGCAATAGAGAAGTGTGGGAGAATAATTACATCAAAGAAAGTGTTGCAAATGTACTCGATTGTACAACAGCTTGGTAAATGTTGGTTGATATAACAGGTTCAGTATACAGCAGTTGAGTACTTCCATTCTGATTTACTTCTAATGTTCAGTATTTTCTGTTCTCATTACAGATCTACTTCAAGTCTTCTTATATACAATCCTAGATGATATTTATCTTCTTGAAAAGTTTATAAAATAGTGAAAGAGAATGGATGACGAAATACTAAACTGGTTCAGATTTGCAAACTGTTTAGTTAATGTCGGAAACAAAGTACTTCAAAGGCTCCTAAATTTTTGTATAAAGACATGCAGTTTTAGTGACTACCATGACCTTTGGCTGGAAAGAGTAAATAAGCACTGTTGGTCGGACGATCTGAAAGTGTTATTTACTTTACTTCAGCAGAAATGTTTGACACTTGATGCAGCAAGTCAGCAAATTTATCAGCCATTGCTTTCCAAATGGAGGCGTGACATTACAGTCTCACCTATGAGAATAAAACAGCAGCTATCTGCTCTGGGAAGATGGGAAACGGATTTACAAGCTGCAGTAAGTAATAATGCAGCACAGCAGAACACACTGAGCAAGTGGTCAAATGAAATACAAAGTCTTGTATTGGAACATACATCAATGTTGACATATGTAAGGAACTGGACAAAAGAATTTATCCATCTGTGCTATGTGAATCAGTTGGTTCTGTTGGATCTACTGGAAGGACACGATAAAAGTACAATTACTCTTTTGTCAACTTTCAAACAAGACATAGGAGACCCAGCAAATGCCCTAAATTCCTGTCATCAAAATGAAGGGAACTCTTTTCGCACAATACAAATAAGCATACATACTTTTTTCACCTCATGGCAACCAAAAATTGACGAACTTATCGATTCATGGGCGCTAAATATTCCAAGATGTCTTAATCAGATGGTTTTGCAAAGTCTCTTAACAGATGTGAAGAATGACCTCCCTGGAGTACGCAACATATTTCAGGTAAACATTAATGATATTTGTAAAGAATGGCACAATAGACTACAAAAGAAGCTGACTAAATGGAGTCATCAGTTACAACAAGTTGGTGGATCGACAGCGGATCTACAGGATCTCGCAAGGAAATGGTGTGAGAAACTCATGCACTTCGCTTCTGTATCTGATCTGCAAATCCAAAATTTCTTTCATTCAAAGGCATCTGACTTGCAAAAATTAAAAACACGCAGAAATATCACAGAACCACAGTGGTCACTGATGTTTCCATCTCATGATAAAATTAACCTGCAATTATTTGACATTACATTATTATGTATTCTACTGAGGAATGTTTGCTCAGTTTGTCCACCCGAGTTTGGTTGGAAAGGTAAAATGTTGGATACGGACCATTCTATGGGCGCAGACTTACTGAGAATAACAAACTACAGAAATGATTACGTTGGTCACATAGCACATGCTGTCCTAACGACTTATGACTTTGAAAAGATTTGGGCCGTACTGGAGGTTGTTTTGTATAGACTTTCCATGCCTCTGGGAGATGAAATCCAGCAAGAAATTCAACAAAAAATAACCGAATTAAAAACGTGTTCCTTTGATGCTCGTGTGGAAATAAAACTTCAGCTGGAGCTTATCAATTGGTATAAAAGCGACTTACAGAATTTAGATCGAGAAACAGAAGAAAACTGCCTCGGATATCTTCAAACACTGAATGAAAAAGTTCAAGATTTGCCTCAGCAACAAGCTGATCTCATGTCAGAGATACAAGATATGAAGAACATGATACAAGATATAAAACAAGGTAATACCTTTTACTGACTTCTGTATATTTTTCTTTTATTCAGATCCACATTTAAAACGTGATGCTTTGACTTCACCTAGGTGTTTATCAAGATACCTAAAATAACATAAAACCATGACAACATTATGTCAGTTCCTTATATACTGCCTACATTTTTTGTAAATTTTGATCGAATCCAGCAAATTAGTTCTGTCTGAGTCCTAATTCACCAAGACCATCATACTTATGTATACAGGATACACCAACAAAAAAACATAAGTATAGGTTATGTTACAGTTTTGGGTCATAGTTATATTTGACTGCAATGCTTGTAATTTTCAGAGCAAGTCGCCTTGCCAGAATTAATCAAAATCACACAGGTTTGCTTTGTCACCCTAAGCAAAAGCCAAGAGGATAAACTCAGTAAACATTTTATTTACTTTTTAGGCTTTAGTTCTGTTTTTTTTATTGAATGCGAGTAAATCTTCAGGAAAAATCCGAAAAAAATAGTAATGCTTTTTTACAGTGGGATACACTAATGTGTCTCAAACTGTGTTAGCATAGTAATATCTAAAGGGGTTCGAGGTAACACAGAATTGTAATGTTGCAAACGTTAAGCTCTCGCCTCTAACAAGCATAAGAAATACAAAATGTCTAATGTTCAGTTCCAAGGGGGTATTATTTAAAAGAAAGACACTTGACTTCAAGAGCTAAAACATTATTATGCTAAATTGCGTTTAACTTTTAAAATGAAAGATGCATATATATTAGTAAAACTACCATTTTGAAAGAAATTGAGAATTCTGACATTTGGTAATTTGAAGTGATTAGATATGTTCTTGGCCAAGGAGAACTTTAAAATGTCTTCCTTGGCTTTACAAAGAGAGAGAGAGAGAGAGAGAGAGAGAGAGAGAGAGCATTACGTGTAGTGCATAGCATAATGTTTGATGAAGAGAGCCAGATATTATTTAGAAACGAAATTAAATCAGTAATTAATCTGACATTCTGAATACTACAATCAACAGCATTAAGTTCATGAATTTTAATTTTGTCCCTTGCCACAAAACAGTTGGAGC